>RJWM01038044.1:0-17006 GCA_004363535.1 Dasyprocta punctata | reverse complement strand
GGTGTATCCACCTCCTCTATCCCTCCTTCCTTGTGTCGAAGATGATTTCATACAGCTGAACATAATTACCCTAAAAGAATCCAGGAAGCCTGTACTATATTGCTACATTTCTAAACATTCCTCACCAGTAGTTCAAAACAATACTTGTTTATTTTGTTCATGAATCTGCAATTTGCCCAGGGCTCAGTGGGGACAGCTTATCTTAGTTCTATGCAGTATCAGGGGAGTTAACTGAAACTAGAGGATTCTTATCTTGTAAGGGCACAATTATATGATTAGTAAAGGCACAGTTATAGAATAACAAACTTATAGACTTGTTATAACAAGTTAACATCAAAGAGCAACCTCTGCCTATGCTCCTGCTGCCTGTCACGTAAACACCCTGCTGAATTCAATCAGCCTTGACTGTGTGGGTCCAGCTGCTTTTCTTCTGATAATGCACTGGGCCAATTTGACTATTATCAGCTTATTTTTCCCTTAATTAAGAAAATATATTGCTTCTAACTGGCTTTAAGGACTTTGGTTGGGGCTAAGTAACCCAGCCAAGGACACTTTTTAATTCTGCGTGCTCTTTTTGAACCCCCTAATGCATCTCCAGGATGTTCCTATGTTATGATAAAAAATTCCTTTTAAGCAAATGTATTTAGAGTTAGTTTGCCTAACAATACAAGACTCAATTCAATCCACGTAACCAATCATGTAATGCCTTGTACTTCCTGCTCATAAACTGTGCTTAAACTGAACTCCAACCTGGCTCTTGGCTAGTGATTTGAAACTTGTTAATTGTCCCCCAGTCTGCTGGCATTACAATTAATAAATGTTGCCTTCTAGATTCCTCGATGCAAAGAGTCTTCCATCCGGTTTGCTATTGGTTTTTCTGGAACAGTCTGAGAAGGTTTGCTTCAGGGGCTGGCAGATTGGTGCTATTTAGTAGGATCTCCACCCCAGCCACCTCCAAGGACCCATTTCCTCTCCGATGGCCTTTTCTCGGGACCACTTGGTTCCCTTCATACACTAACAGCTGCATTCCGAGGGCAAATATCCCAGTCTATGAAAGAGTAAGAAGACTAGAGGTTGTCAGTTTTTGAAGACCTGGGCCCAGAAACTGGCAAAAAAAAAAAAAAACTTCCTTTCTGTCACAGAGTCTGCATGATCCAAGAGAACAGAGAGGCTCCCAACTCAAAATGAGAGAACAGTTAGAAATTTGCATCTATTTTTATTCTATCACACTTTGCCTTTCGGAAATAAATTATTTGTATTCCTTCCTTATGCAAAATATACTTTCCCGCTCCCAAAGGCCACAAAAATCTTATCCAATTATGCAAATTATGGTGTCATGATTCAGAACTAAAATGTCTCCTAAAAGTTTCATGTGTTTGGAAGATGATTGGATCATGGGAAAGGTGATCAGTGCCAATTAGTGGATTAATCCATGGATGAGTTCATGGATGAATGTACTGTTAGAAGTTCGGACACAATTGGAGGTGAGTCATGGGGTGTTTGACCCATAAAGTTGTATTCTTGTTCCTGGCATTTTCCATCTCTCTTGCTTCCTGGCTACCATGAAGTGAGCAGCTTTCCTCTACCATGCCCTTCCCCACACCACTTCTGCCTTGGAGCCAGCCAACCACTCAGGAACTAAAACTGTGAAACAAAATAAACCTCTCTTCCTTTAAACTGTGGATGTTCGGTATTTTGTGCCAGTAACAGGAAAGTATATGGCATGTTTATAATACATGTAATGAAAAGATATCAAAGCCTCTTTTATTACTTCTCTGTCTCTTTCAGTCTAAGCCACCACAATTATTCAAATTCATCATAAATTTATGATGAATTCAATTAGGCAAATTTACATCTGTCCTTCTTTTCAAGATAGCCTTGGGTTAGTCGTCTGTGAAGCTTCTGTGAGGCATGCCCTTAAAGTTTCTTAAGGAACCCACTTGACAGGATCTTAAGTCTTTCTGGGATCTTGAAGTTTCCCACATTATTTCAGGTGGTAATCATCTTGCTAGGTTTTCCACTACTATGTGATATGTATTATTTTTCCTGCAACTTTAAATAATGTCCTTCTCACTGTCCTTCAGCCCTCACTCACATCTTCCCTGAGGCCTTCTGCATCAGTTACTTTCCCATCACTGGAACAAAATACCTGATATCTACAACTTAAAGAAAGAAAAGTTTACTTTGGCTTATAGTTTCAGAGGATTGAGTCCATGATCCACTAACTCCAAAGCAAAAATAGCAAGATGGAAGGGAATGGTAGCAGGGAGCTGCTAGCTTCATAACACCCAGGAAACAGAGATAAAGAAGAGGGAGCCAAGAACATGAATACAACATCCCCAGGGAACCACCTCTAATCAGGCCCCACTTCCTAATAGAACATTTAGCCATGAACTCACCAATGGATTAATTCTCTGATGAGTATATGATGGCACCTCCATGACCTGGTCACCTTCCAAAAGACCTCATCTCTAAACACAATGACACTTTTAGGGAGCATTTTGCATTTAATCCATAATACCATCAATCTTCTGTCTGCCTCCCAGAACCAAAACCAGTACACATTAAACTTCTGTTAGTGTAACACCTCACTTTGGTATCAAATTATGTTCCAGTTATCCAAACCTTAATCATTTATTTTACTCATAATTCTGCAATTTGGGCAGGGCTCAGCAAAGGTTACTCTGTTCTACATCACTCATTTGGGGTTGGAGCCCGTAGTGCTATGTAACTTACGAATTAAGAGAACATTTGGTGATGGCTGTGGATAAATTTCAGTTGAGATTGTCAGAAAATCTCCAGTTGCTTTCCATGGGGATGTTTGGAACCTTTCACAGTTTGGTGGCTGTGTTGCAAGAGCAGGTGTTCCAAGGGACGGGCAGTAAAAACTGCTAGCCCCTTAAAACCTAGGAAAGGTTGAAAATGGGTACATCATGTCCCATGTATCTTATTAATTGAGACATGAAAAACCCACTCAGAGTCAGGGGTAGGGGACTATAGGCTCCACCTTTCAATGAGTGGTGTGTCAAAGACTTTGCAATCATCTTTAATGTGCCCAACAAAATATCTACTGGATGACTGCTTATTGCTGTCATAATTTCAGATCTAGCCACTCCCATTTTATCGCTCCCAATGACGAATAACCTCCAGGATCATTGTGAGTTGCACCAGAAGATACACCAGAGCGTCCAGTGTCCACTCAGAGCTGCAGACACAGACATCGCTGAATCAGGTATGTGACTCTCACCCCCACTTTACCGAAAAACCCTTCTGGGTTATGGCACCACTTTGGCCCTTTTAATCCTCTGGCCCCCACCTATGCTGTATTTCTTAGTATGAACCTGAATGACTGGGAAGAACAGCACTTGTTAATTTGGACAGGGTTTTTCTCACTGGGAGAATCTCCTTCCTTCAGACTTTCTGACTTTCCAGATTTTATCCCCAAGACCTCCCCTAACTAACTTACTCCAAGGTACAAGAGCAGCCTTTTATCCAGAAGAGCTTGTACTATAAATCAATGAACCATTAGTGACCTGGGCAGAGGAAGAGAATGGAGCTGGAGAGCATAATACCTTGGTGCTTTGTAGCAGGGCACCACTAGCATCACTAATCTGTCTTAGGAAAGTTTGGGGAAGCCACCACTTTGGTCTCTCCTTCCTTGATGGATGCTGGTCCCAAATGACCAAATATAGCATTTCTTTAGGTGGTCTGTGACTATCATCTGAGTGGATGCCATCTGAAGATCGGTTGTGAATTTCATTAACCTTCTGAACAATTGTGTTTGTATTTTTGTCAGCTTTGTTACTATAATAAAATACCCGAGAAGAAGGAATTTATAAGAAAAGAACTTCATCTAGTTAGCAGCTTTAGAGGTTGAAAGCTAAGCACTAGAGAGCCAGCTCTGGCAAGAGTTCCCCTGGCTGTGTCACCTCCTGGTCGGTGGCATCTTGGCAGGAATGCATGTGGGAGGGACTCCTCAAAGAGCAAGACAGTACAGGATGAGTAACGACCTCTGAGTTGCCGTCATTCCATCACTGTGATGAAATATCTGGGGGGAAAAAAGATGAAAGGTTCATTTTGGTTTATGGTATATAGTTCATCAGTTCCTCTATTTGACCTGAAGGGAAACATAAGTCATGATGGAAGAGCATGAGGAAGGAAAGGACAGCTGCTCACCCCATTTCATCCAGGAACAAGAAAGAAGGAAGAGGGGGAGGAAGAGAAAAAGAGGAGATGGAGAAGGTAAGAGAGAGATGGAGACAGGGACAGAGAAAGATCTCAAGGAAGGATGCTATACCTCCACTGACACACTTCATTCAATTAGGCCCCACTTCCTAATCAGCCTATTGAGCTATTAGGAGTAACCTATTAACAAAATTAGAGCCCTAATCATTCAGTCACTTTCCAAAACCATCCTTGTGAGCACTGCTATACTGGGGACCAAACCCCCAACACATTAGCACTGGCGACATATCATATCCACACCATGACAGCCTCCCGCTAGGCTACACCTCTTAACATCCCTCCGCCTCTTAATGCTATCACTTTGGGGACCAAGTTTCCAACATATGAACTTTTGTTGGGGAGAAGCCACATCCAAATCATAATCATCTGTAATTAGATGTCGATCACCTAGACATCCTCAATCCTCTGAACTACTGGGGTTATCCTGTTCATAATGCTTAAGTAGGAACTGACTTAAACCCCTATCCCATATATGGTAGAAACCCCATTTTTCCAGTACTTTCCAACCTTTTAGGTACCAGGGACCAGTTTTATGGGAGAAAAATTTTCCATGGAGATTGTGGGGGAAGAGGTTCAAGGTTAGGTACCAGGGACCAGTTTTATGGGAGAAAAATTTTCCATGGAGATTGTGTGGGAAGAGGTTCAAGGTTAGATTGTCATAAAGAGCACACATGGTAGATCCTGCATATGCACAGTTCACAGTCAGGTTCACACTCCTGTAAGAATCTAACAGTGGCAGCTGATCTGACAGAAGTGGAGATAGGGCAATAATGCAAGGCATGGGGCGTGGTTACTTTCCTGCTGCTCACCACCTGTTAAGTGGCCTGGTTCCTAATGGCCTGTCCTTGGCCCTGGGGTTGGAAACCCCTGCTTTACCCTATGTCCTAACATTTCAAGGATGTCTCTTGAGTCCACTGATTTCTTATATCTGTTGTTCTCCTTCTCCCATGACTTATATACAGTCCTTCAATTTTTATTATTTTATTTATATTTTTCTAATCTTATTTTATTTATCTTATTATTTTAACATTTAGATATGCATAATGATCATATTCATCATAGGGAATTTATACCTGTACATGATATATTTAGTTCCTCTATTTTTCCCATTCCCCTCCCTCTCTTCAACCCCTTTTGCCCACCTTATTTGTTTCCATTTTATCCTTGCTTTTTCTCATTTTTTTCTTTTTCCCTTCCATCCCCTCCATTCCCTTTTCCTTTTGAATGATTATTTCCTATTTCACAATATCTGTTATACATTTTCATTCTTATTTACATTTTCAGTCTCTTACACCAGAGAGACAATGTGATTTACACAGATGCTACCTAAATCAATTATTTTATATATTTGGGTCAAACTGACCCAGAACTTTTGATTACAAGGTATTTTTATCAGTCCAATAGTTCTCCAACATAGCTTTAGCAATACTTGAAGGACTTGAAATACTGTGGTGTTGAATATTCTCCCTAAATCAGTTAAATAAGCCTCTCTGGGAATCAGGACCAGTCTTCAGTACCTTTCTAAACTCCTTTGGATATTTCAGTGTCAGTCATGCTGGAGATTATGTGATGTAGCACAGTGCTTCTCACTTGCCGATGTGCAGGATATTTTTTTTTAAGCGAATAAAAGACACAGAAAAGAAAAACAAAAAGTGAAAGAGACAAACAAACAACAAACCCAAAACAATAATATAGGTTTTCAAAACAAGATAATAGTAATTTAACAATGGTTGTAATATCGTATATTGTTATCTTCAAAAGTGTTGCTTAGATGCAAAATTGATCTAATCTTATGAGTATTAACTGTTCTCCTCTAAGTACTAGTGCAATTAGTAGTATAGTCATCTTAGCTATTTTATGTATTTATATGTACAAATTTATGTCTTTTTCCTTTTACCTTTCTTCTTTCCTCCTTTCCCCTATCTCAGTTACTTTTCCTCTTTGAGCAGTTTCTTACCCTTACACATTATTTATTGCAGATTTTGGATCATATTAGGTCTTTCAGTTTCTTACACTAGGGAGACAATATGGTATTTACACATGTGAGTGTAATTTATTTCACTTATGAGTATGGTCTCAAGTTGCGTCCATTTACTTGTAAAAGCCTCAGTGCAATCTTTCTTTATAGCTGAGTAGTACTCCATTGTATAAAAATACCACACCTTTTTTATTCATTCTTCAATTGATAGGCATTTGGGTTGTTTCCAAGATTTGGCTACTACAAATTGTATTGTTATAAACATGGGTGCACACATATCACTGTGGTATGATGTTTTCAATTCTTCTGGGAAAACGCCCAGAAGCAGGATAGCTGGATCAATACAAAACATTGTTAAAATGCAGGTTTTGAATCTGGGTCTGGGATGAGACCCCAGATTCTGCATTTCTAATGAGCTCTCTTGCCATGCTGATGTTCTGATCCCCAGAATGTACTTTGACTAGCAAGGAACCTGCAGTCAGGGATGGTATCAGTCTAGCAAGAGTGCACACTGAATATCAGACCCCCCCCTGCAAGAATCCACCTGCCATGGCACTGGCAGGCATTTCTCAGAGGTACCTTGCAGTTCTGGTCTCAGTTCTCTGACCTCTTTCTTTCACTTCCGTGGTTCTTCCATTCCCAGGACCCTTTGTTATTCTTCTCAGGATGCTGCTTCTTTAATAGGCAGATCAGTCTAGTCCTCTGTCTCCAAACACATCCCAATCACACTGCAAGGTTTTCTTCCACTCCTAAAAGTGCATTGAAAAGGATTCACTAATACCACTACCACTACTCTGCCCAAAGACAACGGCCTCCAATTCCTAAACCACAGATTCCCAAACTTCCCCAGTTTTCATTAGTACCTCAAGAATATTTTTCACAGATTCCTTAAGCTGAAAGAGATGCCTTTGCAATGCTATTTATTAGGTATCTTGGGTTGAACAACTGAATAGTAATTGTTCACATGGGTCTGGTAGATGTTCTGTGTTTCATTCAAAGAAAACTTTAAATAGCTCTTGTCACCTCCCTGTGAGTTTGCAGAGATGCCCAGCATTCTATATTTCAGGAATCATGTTTCCAAACTAGTATAAACATGACCTTATAAACATCAGTAGGGTGATAAGGCTGATTGCATCTGGTCCAATGAGAGGTTGAATTTGATGGAAGAGGAGATTTCAGGATGCTGTGCCCTGCTGCTGACCCCAATTGAATCTGACCTCCAATGAGTTGACACTCTACTACTCTCTGCTCTACTTTCTAGATCCATTTCCCAATGGGACTCCCAAAGGGCTCTAGGTTAAAATAGTATAAGAAAGAAAATAAAGTCAAGATAGTCTTTCTCTTGGTAAAAACTCACAAACGTGATTCATCTAACATCAGAAAATCCAGGAGAGGAGCTTTACAACTATCAGAAAATTGTGTCATCTGATTGTGCAACTTGTTTTCAGCAGGAAGCCCAACCCTATACGACAGCGATTCTCTGCTCTTGAACAACTTTAAGAAATCATTAATACTGTACCCCTCCCAGACCAACTATGTTTACCTCCAAACATAGGACCCAGAAAGCTATAAATTTTAAATTTCCTCAGGTTATTTTAAGATATCACAGCTAAGTGCATGGCCCATAAGTGTATTGCATCTGTGTTCCCTAGGAACTCACTAGTAATACATCCTTGGTCCTCATTTCAGACACATTGAATCAAACTCTGCCTTTAAAAAAGGCCCAAGATAATTCATGTACACTTTAAAGTTTGGGAAATTTCTCCAGTCCATATAGTATTACAAAATGCCAGTGCTTTCTGAGACATCAACAAACACCTTGTGTGCCTTTGGGGCCGCTGGGAGCTTACATAGCTCCTTGTATGTCAGTGGCAAGACTAACATGAACATTCATGTCTGGTCATCTTCAATCTAGCAGTGTCTTCTCCAGGGAATGGTGTATTATGGGGTAAAGCATTTAGAAGTACAGATTTGAATGCCTGGATCTGCTGCCTGCTTCTGGCTCTGTTACCTTAGAGATGTTTCCCAACTTTGATTTTTCCCAACTTTGATTTTTTCATCTCTATAAAGGGCATTAAAGTACTCGTCCCATGTTCTTTCCTGCCTCATGGTGCAACTTTGCTAGCTCGCATTTGTGAAAGAGCCTTGCATTGTAAAGTGTTGTGCAGAGCCAAAGGAGAAGTGAGGCCGTGCCCCACCCCAGCCCACAGCAGAGACGTGATTGTGAACATGCTTTACACCAGGACCCTGGAAGTGGAGTTTCTTGGGGCTTTGCTGCTCAGGGTGATATGTGATCTGGCAGTGTCGACATCACTGATGTCTTGTAGAAATGTGGAATCTCAGGACCCACCAGATCTACTGAATCAAAACCTGCATTCTAGCAAACCTCCACATGATTCCTGGTAAATCTGTTCTCATGGAAAATAAAATATGGCAAGTGGCCACAAAACATAAATGGTCATTTGATAGGCAAAATAAAATTACCTTTGTGGATAAAGTCAAAATAGAACTCCATTATGAAATGGAATGATCTAGACCTGTGTTAGTAAAGCAGCATTCCCAAGTACAGTAAGGGCACTGTCCTGTAGGTATCAGAGACATCGGGAGAAGTTTCCTAGGATTCAAAGTTCCCATTAGCAATATTCCTGTAGCTATGCAGCCCTGCCTTCCCTCAGGTCTCCCACTGTGTTCATTCTCAGGTTGGGCAATGACCTCTTTGGATGGCAGCAAACAGAGCATGAAAACTGAGCCGCCCTGCAGAGACCCAGATGAGTGCGAGTCAGAGCCAGAAGGTAAGACACCCCCACAAATCCATCCTTGGTGCTAGTAAAGAAACCATGTTTACTCTGTCCAGCTTGGAAAAACAGCTGAACCCTAGGAACACATGTAGACAGTGACAGTTACAGAAAGTAGTATAGATGGACATATTTTGATTCAGGACCCCAGATGTGTGTTTTTGGTACATGTGCTTATATCTAAAATTGTTTCCACATTTTAAAGCACTTTTTTTCCCAATTGAATGGTTTGCACCTACAAAACTTCCTTCTCTAAATTAGAAACAAAGTTTAAAAGCAAAACTGAAGTCTCTCATTTTGAAAGACTTATGTAAATCTACAGTCCCCACAGCAAAAAAAAAGAACAAAAAACAAGAAACTCTCTTTCGGACAGGAGGAAGCTAGCTAAGTCAACTGGTAGAAAAACTTTATTATTCTTCCCAAAACATTTTGGGAAAATGGCAGTGAGAACCACTATTCAAAAAAAAAAAAAACTACTAACGCTGCTAAACCCAGAATCTCCCAAAATTATTGGACACTAAAGATATTTAGGAGCATTACATACCAGACACCAGCCTGAGTACTTTCCATGAGGATATACTTTAGTCTACACAATGGCACTAGGAAAAATATTATAATCCCACTTTTCCAATGAAGACTGAGCATCAGAAGAATGATTCAAATGCCCACCACCCTTGGCCAGCAAATTGTAGAGTGGGCTTCACAGGGCCCGCCTGCCTCCAGGGCCTCTTTCCATCACATGGTGAGGTTGGTAGACCTCAGTTTGAGTCTCACAATGTTCCCACCCATCCAGTGCTGTTAAGATCATGTGAAAGAGAGAAGAGATAGCAGGTAAATCAATGGCTCAGAGAGGGGTGACCTCCTCTGTTTTTGCTGAGGGAAAGGCTGGTTAGGCTGGTGTTGACAGTGTCGTCTCCTGCTTGGGGCAGCTGCTACCTCCAGTACACTTGTGGTCTGCTCCCCTTCTCTGCTTTAGTCCTCCACCAAAGTCATAGATGGTAGCAGTCAGGAGCACCAGAGAACATGCTGGTGGCTTCCTCCAGACCCATAAAGGATGCTTTCATTAGCACTGACCTAGTATCGTTCACTGCTCAGGCTAGGCCCTAAGAAAGTATAGGATTAATGCTACTTGAGGTTGAAGTACCAGCAATATAAGGTGCTATAATACAGCTCCTCTCATCCAAGCACACACTCAGGGTGGGGCTGCTCAGAGAAGAAACCTGGTCCCTACCAAGGGAGGGAGGGAAGATTTCAGGGAGGAAGAGGCATAAGAGCTGGGATTGCAGGAGAGGGAGGATGTGGGCGGCCAATGAAAGGGAGGAGACCACAAGTCAGAGGTCCCAGCTAAGAGTAGGAGATGAGACTATGTGTGGGTTTGTGCTTGTGTATTTACAGTATTGTGTAGTGTAATTGCTAATCCACAAAGTGATCTATCCCATTATCACATTTCACATTTGTTATTCTTAGTCTAAACAGACTCAGGTACCAGCCCTACATTTGGGCTCTCAGCCATCCCTATACAAAGTCTGTGCTCAATCACTGACTGGTGGAACCCCTGCTCTACCAGAGATGGCAGTAGGCACAAGTTCCCAGTGTAGGGTTTACTCTTCTAGGCACAGGTGACCAAATGAATGCCAAAATCCTCCAATTTTGAATCAATTCCCTGGCTACTGCTGGAGCTGGTCCTGCCCACTCAGGCCCCATAGAGACAGATCCATTCCCTATACCCCAAGCTCATGCATCTCCAGCCCCTTCCTGACACAAAGCTGCTGCTCGTGGGTACTCCACGCCTTGCTCCGTCATCCCCACTCTTCTTCTGACATCACCATCTGCACAATCATATGTCACATGGCAGAGATCTATGGCACCCTGGCATTGCTGATGGCATGGGGCCACCCATGAGAGGATGCCGAGCAGAAAGTTATCAATACCACTGCTGCCAATAATAGCAATAAACCCTCATTGAGTATTATCAAAACAGTCATTAATACTAATAATAATGAGCTTCCACTGAATCCTTCCTATTCTTCCTATCAATAAAACCTTCTTAGGTTTTATTGACAAGTTGTTCCCCATGCTTGGCCTCCCTTTTGCGCTGGACAGCGCCTCCCTGCGTTCTTCTCTCGAACCCAAAACTTAAATCTCCCGCTTTTCGCGTGCCCCCGAACGTTCTTCCAATCAGCTGTCAGTATGTCATTCCGCCCGCCCCTTTCGTTCTGCCCCCTGTCAAATTCCAAACAAAGCCCGCAGCTTTTTTCTGAAGCTTCCAGAGGGTGCCTGCCTCTCTGTGGCAGCCCTCCTGTACCCTCAAGAAAGGCCTTTTCTCTTCTGCTCTCTCTCTCTCTCTCTCTCTCTCTCTCTCTCTCTCTCTCTCTCTTCTCTCTCATAGCACGGATGACCATTTTACTGGTGGGCTACATGAGACTTTGTGAAGTTAGTGATTGTTCATCTCCTAAATGACACTATGGAGGTTTG
Source organism: Dasyprocta punctata (assembly GCA_004363535.1). Taxonomy (NCBI): domain Eukaryota; kingdom Metazoa; phylum Chordata; class Mammalia; order Rodentia; family Dasyproctidae; genus Dasyprocta; species Dasyprocta punctata. The sequence goes on along the minus strand of RJWM01038044.1, from coordinate 5,513 downwards.
ACCAAAAGTCAGAACCCGAATGGATAATCTCTGTAGGGACCCCAAGTTCTATATATCAGTGGATTTGAGTGAAAAACTAATGATAGAAACATGTCTTGTCTGATTCATGGAACAAAGTGGGGATCTGAGGCTGAACTCAGACTGGGTAGTTATGCAAAATCTCTGGTACTGTTTTCCAGTTTTCCAATTCAAACCTGTAACCTCAGGGAAATATTGCATCCGAGACATAAACCAACAAGTGCTGGTCTTGCAAGGCGACATCCTCGTGGCAGTTCCAGACAAACTCCCCACAACTGGAGGTGATCCTGAAGCTGTCTTTACTCTAAAGCAGCCTCGTCCTCTTGCATGCCCCCAACCCTGGCTAGGTGGAGTCCCTCTTTGGATAGTCTTGTTTGGCTCCTCCGTTCATTGCTGATCCAGAAGCAGCTGCAGGAGATCACTGATGATGAGAAAGTAAAAATAGGAAGATAGCCCCAAGGGGACCCTGATTCGAAGAAAGTTTCCTTTGAGGAGTTGGGAGGAAAACAGAGCCATAGATGTAGGAAGAGGGAAGCTCTGAGAATACGATGCTCTTGGCTCCTGGGTTAGTGCAGGGGTGAGAATTTGATAGCTTGACTAAAGAGGATGGTTATAATGGAAACACAGGACAAGAAAAAAAAATTTCTCCTCTAGATATGACATGAGTTCTGACTTTTTTCCAGAGACCTTTTACATATCGACTTCAACACACTCAAAAGATGCAGGGGAAAATCCTATTTTTTTGGCTGTCTCTAACGGGGAGCTCTGTCTCTGCTGTGAGCGAGTCGAAGAACCAAACAGTCCTTCATTAGAATTAAAGGTAAGACAGCTGGAGGAAATTTCCCCTGGCCTCCCAATCCAGGGAAGTAGAAAACCTTAAAGCTAAGCTTGAAAGCCTAAGCTTGAGCAAAGAGACCCCCGATCTTTCCTTCTTGCCTTCACAAAGTAGCCTGGCTACTTATTATGTTTCCATCATAGTAACAGTTACCAAAGATCTCCAACTTACAAAGAGAAAGGCTTTTTGTTTTTGTTTGTTTTTTGTTGTTGTTGTTGTTGTTGTTGTTGTTGTTGAGGGATTGGGGGGGGTCACAGTTTTGGAGATTTCTGACCATGATTTATTGGTCCTGTTGCTTTGGGCCTGTGGTGGTTCATCCTGGCAGAAGCACTAGATAAAGCAAAATTGTTCACTTTAGGTCCAGAAAGCAAAAAAAAGGAGCCAAAGTACCATAGCTGCCTTCAAGGTCACATCCTCAGGGACCTAAGACTTCCTGCTGGGCTCTGCTTACAAAGTTTCCACCACTTCTCAATAGCACCACGCTGAGGACCAAACGTTGGCCTATGTGAGGATGCTCCCAATCCAAACTACAGCTGCTAATAATAAATTCTCCCCCAACTTTCAGAGAAAGAACATCAAAGAACTGAATGCACTGAAAAAGGAGGAGAGTCTGCCCTTCACCTTCCTCAAGGAAGAAGTAGGTTCCTATTTCACTTTGGAATCTGCTGCAAACCGTGGATACTACATCTTCACCTCCAGCACTCCCAGTCAGCCTGTGGGAGTGACAAAAGAGATAGGGAGAGAAAAGAGCACTCATTTCTCACTTGAAGTTGCGAATGTGGACCTTGAGGAAGTAAGAAGCTGAATATAAATGGATGACGGCCAGGCCACGCATGACGGCAGAATTCGGGCTCACAACCTGCTAGCCACCAGCCCCAAACTGTCAGGATATGGACAGATACAGCAACTACTCTATCTTTTGACCCCACTGCCAACTTGGCACCAATCAAAGAAAGCCAAGTTTGTGCTTAAGCCAATCACACAGCTTCTCCATGACAACAATTACAAAAAAAAAAAAAATTTCCTGCTGCTCTGCTGCCTTTGAACCTCTACCAAATACTAATTATGGTGGCCAATCTTTTGCTATAGCAAGTTCTGAATAACCACAGCCTCTTTCCATTTGAGTGGCTTTGCTTATTTTCAGAGAACAACAAATAAAAGTTACACAGATTCCATTTTTGGGTACCATTTGGTCCCTTCAAGTAAATAGAATATGGGCTATAGAAAGTAAGGTATGGTTAATAGCAAAGTTCTGTGCTAAAATGTATTTCTGGGAAGTGATGATTTTTGTGTCTGTGGGTTTGCGATTTTCCTATTGCCCCATATCCCCTGGATGCTTCTATATCCCCAAATGCAGCCAAGCCATTGCTGGTTATCTTCTCCAAGAGGGCAGCCAGGGTGGTGCCAGGGTCTTAAATTAGGGATGCATGCATACGGGGCTGGATGAATTCTAGTGAAGCTGATCCAGCTGCAGGTGCAAACGCAAGAGTCTAGGAGTATAATCGAGGTTGGTGGGGCATGGCAAGGTGTGCCAGTGTGAATCTATAATGGGGAAGGTGGGACAGTAGGTGTGAACAGGTGGAATGAGCCAGTGATAATGAATCCGGGTCAGGGGCTAGCACAGCTGACTTCCAGGAGACTTGAGCGCAGGTAGCAAGGTCTGTATTATTCATCCGTGTTTAGGGAAGGACATGGCCCAGAAGCTAAGCAAGGTCAGATGCCAGGCACATAATTAGAACTTGAGGCCCAGGCACGTGGTGGGCGGGGAGAGCTCGTGTGGATTCGGGTTTGAAGGTTTAATGCAATAGATCTGGTGCTTAAAGTCTGGGGTGACCCTTGCCTCTACTCATAAATTGTCAACTGCAGCTGAGAAAGCCCGACAGTGATTTGGAGGCCTGGAGGTTGGTGTCTTTTTTTCTTCTGTTGCTTATCTTTCCCTCTGTATCCTTGAAAAAGATATACCCTATCTGAGTCACCTTAAGATTAAATTCCAACAATTTATCCCATCTCCAATTATGCCTTTCTTTTATCATCCAATGAGCTATAGAATTGCTTTCTCACTGAATATCTTAGTACTTACAACATTAGATTGATTACATATTTCATTTATCTACTGACACAGGTTTCAAAGTAACATCAAAGATAAAAATGACTTGATGAATAACAAGATTTAACATTTCAGTTGCCCTTTTAAAAAAAAAGACACTAGTGAGAAAGTACAATCAAAATCACTTGACCTCTAAAATGCTTCGAAGAATTCTCCATTCTACACAATTTTGTACATATCCAATATTTAAGTTGTTCTGTTTGCATTTACTTTTGTTTTGAGAGTTATAGCGACTGGCAGCTCTCATATAACAATAGTGTTTAGCCACTGATCCACGTGGTTGAGATACCCTTTAACTTAACCATGCTGCTTTGAGGCAACTCTGAATAGACTCAGATCCAAAGATCACAAATAACCCCAGTATAACACTGACTGTCAGACTCACTTGATCTAACTAAACAGAACTGTGCCTGATATACAATAGTCCCCTCCAACCCTTGGCATGGTTTCTCCTTCCACAGTTTCAGTTACCCACAGTGAACCACGGACTTAAAAATTAAATGGAAAATTGCAAAAACAAATAATTCATGAATTTTCAATTACATTCTATTCTGAGTGGTGTGATCAGATCTCCCCTGTGTCCATTACATCTCTATATACATGCACTACACGCATTTAGTTACTTAGTAGCTGTTAGAGTTGTTGAATCAGATGTTGTGGTATCAGTGCTTGTGTGTAGGTAACCTTGTTGTACTTAATTGCACCTAATAATTGTACTGACGATAGCTTCAGTGCTCAAAAGTAGTAATGCTGGCAATTCTGGCTTGCCAAAGAGAAGCTACAGAGTGCTTCCTTTAAATGAAAAAAGTGAAAGTTCTCCACTTAACAAGAAAAGAAAAATTATGTCTTGAAGGTCACTGAGATAACAGTAAATTATCATTATAAATCTCTTACTGTGCCTTATTTATAAATTAAACTTTATCACAGGTATGTAAAGAAGTGTATATGGGGTTTGATGCTATCCATAGTTTCAGGAATTCACTGGGGGTCTTGGAGCATATCCTCATGGATAAAGGACACTACTGTATTTGAATAAATACGCTAATAAAGCTGAGTATCAATCTTGGCCACTGTGAAACCTGCCACCTTGTAACCTCTACGTCCCATACAGGAGCCAGTGGCTTTCATAGTCAGGCAAATACTCAAATAGGGGGACTTGCAGCAAGCTTAGATTGCAAGCTGTGAACCAATACTCCCTTCAACAAATCCACATTCCTTCCATCTCTGTTGTGAACTCTGGTCTGCATCTGTCCCTCTCTGCCAGCACTTTCCTGACTGAAGCAGGAAGTAATCAGCTCACATCAATAATCTGAAACAATGTTGCTCTTTTCCCTTCACTGCAGTCTCAAGTAGTATGTGGTCTGTGTCCTAAGCTTCATTTGGCCTTCCTCTGATAATTTGCCATCTCACAAAAATGGTTCAAACATTTTCAGTATGCAGTGTTCAGTATCTACTCTCTCCACTAAGCCAAGGCCACGTTACAGGCTTTGTTATATTTAGCACGCCACTCCCAGGTACCCAGTGGTGTCTGTGAAGAATGTGTAGGCTATGAGGAAGAGGAGACACTAGTACAGTGGCTTACATGTAATAGATCTGGTGTTTAAGGTCCGAGGTGTATAATACATGTATTTGATTCATGCAATAAGATGTCTGCAGGTAGTTGGTCCAGGTCTGCTACAGTAGCTTCATGCTATCATCAAGAATCCAGAATCCTGCTGTGTATCATTCTGCTTTCCGTATGGAGTTCATCTTCATAGCCACTAAACTGGGACCGAAATGAGATTCAAGGCCCATCTTTCAGTGTGGGACTTGGTTAAGATTGGGTAAGCTCACAATGCAATAATAATTGCGGTCAATGAATGATGAAAAATGAGAACTTCGATGTAAAAATTCTAAGTTTCTTAAGGTGTAAACTGTGTGATGCTTTCTATTAAAAATTTATGCACCATCCAGCTAGTCCTTGGAATGAACAGTGAAGTTATTTGAATCTTCCTAGACAAGGGTTTCAGTTATGTTGATATGGACAGAAACCTATAGGCTGGGATTTCTCACAATATATTCAGTATGTTTTTCTTCAACCAAGTCAGGACAGAGAAAGGCCAAAGGCTTTCTGCTGGGGAGACATTACTTAGGAAGGTAACCCCACCATGAAAGATGCTTACATCTCACTGAGCACCTCTGTGCCTTGTAACTATCATGGAAAGCTAAGAAATCAAGCATTTCATTTTCTAACTCTGTAGTACAAGATTTAATCACATGGGTGAAAAGAAAGAAGGAAATAAGCAGTTTTTATAGCCACACGATACTCTTAGCACTATTGTGCATGAGGTGGGTGTGACCAGGACGCAGTGCAGGATTCTCCTGCTCAACAATGGTCTCATTTATCTCAGTCAACTTCAGCCTGCCCACTCTCTAACAGGTCCCTTCTGCTCCTGGATCCCCACAGAGAGCATGAGCTGCTCTTCTGGACTGGCCCCCGGGTGCTCCCTTGCAAAGCTTGACTTCCACCCGGCTCACCAGTGATTACATAATTTAACGCCGGGGTCTTCAACA
>RJWM01038043.1:0-17018 GCA_004363535.1 Dasyprocta punctata | reverse complement strand
TTTTTTTTTTTTTTTTTTTTTTTTTTTTTTTTTTTTTTTTTTTTTTTTTTTTTTTTTTTTTTTTTTTTTTTTTTTTTTTTTTTTTTTTTTTTTTTTTTTGCGGCACCGGGGATTGAACTCACAACCTCGCACCTGCCAGGGCAGGCGCTTAAGGCACTGAGCCAAACTCCCGGCCCTGAGGCAGGGTCGCACTATGTAGCTCAGGCCGGCCTTGCACTCGCGTTGTAGCCCAAGCCGGCCTCGAACCCACAACGCTCCGCCTACCTCAGCCTCTAGTTGGTAGCTTTTTATTTCACTACAGTCACTTGTTTCTATCTAGAGTTATGTGGGAATCTTTCTTGCTCTTCATTATTGCATCTCAATATCTCCTTTCCTTTGTCTAAATATCTTCACTAGATTAGAAGCTTTGGCTATTAGGATGTACCGACAATTTTTCATCATTTTCTTCGTTATTCCACACCAGAATTCCTTAGATATTTTACCAATTGATATATTTTTATGCTCTAAAATTGTTTCTCTCAATTCTTTGTGAATTATATTCATTCATAAATGATTTTCTATTTCTTTGGCTTCTCCAGTCTTTTATTTTATTCCACAGATTCTGTTGTTTTCATACAGTAACTCACTGTCTCTGATGTTTTTTGAACCTTATTACTAACTGATTTTCCCTGACAAATATAGATTCAACAGTGCTACCTAGTAGCCAACACCTATCTTTTTAACATCTTTTCCTTCATCGTAGATTCTTCAGCACTTTTTCAGTTGCAACTGCAACCCTTTGAGACTAACAACTTTTTAGTCTTCCTTCACCCTTCCTAATGACCATTCTTCTCCTTCAGTGACCTTTACTAGATTCTATGAACAATTCCTGTAGTAATTCATTTGCCTACATGCTCAATTTGCTTCTGCCTCACTCCATTTTTTTTCTCTTACCTTGTGAACCCTCAGTCCTGGATAAACTGTATTTTCCACTTACTCAGTACAGAAAAATTTGCTGAAGAAAATACTCAAAACATTAAATGGTCTTACTTTTTGATGACCAGTGCCTTAGTTCATTTAAGTTTCTATAACAAAATATCATAAGCTTAAGCAGCAGAAATTTATTTCTGTAAGCTCATAAGTCCAAAATCAAAGCAGATTCAGTATCTAATAAGGTTTGTCTTCTCAGGTTTGTATACAGTGACTTTGGCAGTATTCTGAAGTGGCGGAAGGGGGTTCCTAGCTCTCTGGAGAGGTTCCTGTTGTAATGGAACTATTCTACTAATCTCAATTATGGGAACTCAGCCATTTTTGAGCTAATCACCTCCCAAATGCCCCACTTCTAATACCTTCACCTTGGGCTAAGGATATCAATATATGAATTTCCTCAGACCAAAGCAAGAACTAATCTCAGATACTTTAATATTTTTTCCATGCAAGTACACTATTGCCTCAACAAGCAACTCAAGCCCACTGTCTGTTTTACTTTTGCTATTACGCAGAGTTAAACTGAATAGGTGTTGCAAAGATTGGATGATCCATGAAACCTAAAATATATACCATTTGGTCCTCCATAGAAGTTTTCTGGCCTCTTCCTTCATTTATCTACTTTTATCTTCAAGGAAAACACATTTACATCACTTTCTTCTCACTGCTCTACAATACTCCCCCAATTCTTCCTTTCAAAGAATGCCTTTGATCCATGTTTTATATTAAAGCAGTAAGCATGAAAGATCTGTACATTACCCCCATTGCTCTACTACTGTCTGTTAAAATAGTCAGCAATTTTTATTTCAATTGATAATTCCTAATTTATTATAAGAAACATGCAGGTTGACAATTTTTCAAGATGCATCAAACACTCAAGAGTTTAACAACTGTGCTTTCATTACTGAATTATCCATTTCACTATATCTACTGAATTTTTCTTTTTAGAATGCAAAATATAAAATGCTGCATCTTCAAAATTTCATCCTATGACTTTTTGTTACTCAACTCTTTTGCAAGTCTCCTAACAGCCCATCATCCCAAAATAGCTGTTGCTAACTGTGTATTCTCTCTTGGTTTCATTTCAATCAGATTTTTGTTCCTATTACTCAACTGAAGTTTGCTTGACTGACTGGTACACTCTGTCACTTAGTTACCTCAACCAGACCGATAGCTGTTAGTATCATGTCTAGCTAATAGCTATCAGATGTTCCTCTGTGTTCCACAATCAAATAAGCATTTACAGGTTTGTTAAAAGTTTTATATCTAAAATCAAACTCTTGGTATCCATGTTTCTTCAAAACATGATCTTCTCAATAGTCTTTCCAAACCCAAAAAATGGCCGTGTATCTTACATGATTGCTGTAGTCAAAGTATTTTATTTGGATAAAGCATTTCATCTCCATTCTTTCTCAACTCAGAACGTAAGTGCTAATATGGTCAGCAAAGGTGTCAATGATTTGCCTCCCAACACCTTTTTGACCCACCCTACTCCATTTACCATAGTCTCACTGAATGTTTTCTTGCTATGAATATATAGGTAGATTTGATCTTGGGTTCCCTGTACTTATTTCTCCTCCCTGACATTTCAAAACTGTAATTTCTGCTTTATTTTTCATCTTATCATTTAACAATATCTGTTGTAATTTAGTTTCTTAATTATTTGTCTCCCTCCACCCAACAGACTGTAAACTCCATGAAGCAAAGTTTTTTCCAGTGCAGTACCCCCCACACCTGGAACAGTTCTTGGTTCATAGCAGGTTTTTCATAAGCATTTCTTCAATAGAAAATACAGCAACATTCTTTATGCCTGTAAAAGTAAACAGGCACAGAAAAATGCTGAAAGAAAAATAATCAGAAGATTTTCTTGTAGAGACATTCTCCCTTGCCTGACCCTGAAATGCTAGAAGTAAAATTAGTTACAATGCTGTGTGTAGGAATTTACTAATTTATGTTCTGTTTAACAAAGTATAAGCTATCAGTTCTGAAAGCTTTTGTTATGAGATCTGAAGTGGAAAATTGTCTGCCTTGCATATTTTCCTTCCAAGAATTGTGTTTGAGAAATATCTCTTATGATTCACTAAATATTTTTTATTATGTTGACTTGGTTTACACACTAATTTAGAATACTTTATCTCCCATTTACTAATTTCAATTAAATAGCTCTATAAGCTACATCATGTTTCATTTTCCTTTAGCCAAAATAAATTTTCAATCATGTGTCTCCTCTGGATGTTCAGGGTTATCTTCCAAATATCACGCAACTGAAGCCCTCAGTACCACAGAAAGAGAAGTCAAACGATTCAAATTGCTATTTTCTTTCAATCTGAGGTATAAAGGTGTTCACCGAAACAATATAATTATCTTTGATCACATACTTGATGCATGAGTAGGAGATACAGCTTAAGAGTTTATGAGATTACTATGTTAACTCAATTAATTTGCTTATTGAATTAATTTTAACTCTGTTCTTCAAAATCATTTACTGGGCATCTACTTTGTACGTTGCATTGTTGTGTGACCAAGGAAATAGTAAGAACAAGATCTTACAAGTACACTATAGTTGTAGACTTTAAACTCTATTAGACAAAAATCTAATATATAAACAGAAAAATGAAGAGTAGGTATTCAGGTTTTGGTTTTGATATGATTTTGAGTGTATTTCCTATAGTTTCATGTGTTGGAAGCCTATTCCCCAATGTGGTGATAAGAGAGCAGGCAGGCTTCCGTGGAAGATCCCTAGGTCACTGGGGTATCACTCTCAGAAAGCAATAGTGGCTTCCTGGAGCCAGTTCTTCCCTGAATACATTGATGTGAAAGCTTGAACCAGATGCCTGAATCTCTCTTCAGCTTCTTGTCTTGAGATTTCATCTCTTCCTCCCACCGTTGCCAACCACCATGAAGTGGTATATAGCTAGGGACTGTGTCTCTGGGTATGTGTGTGTATTGTGGCGGGGGGCAGGGGGAGGTTCTTGCAAGAAACTGTACCTTACTTTTGGGACTTTCAGTCTACAAAGCTGTAAGTTCAACCAATCTTTCCCCTGCCTCAAGTATTTCATTGTCCTGATGAAAATCAAACTCATACAAATAATGATTGTAATAATGATGCATGTAAACACTGTGATGTGATTGATTGGAGACCCTCTACAGTGAGGCCAGCGAGGGCTCATGAGAATGAGTTCTAGTGAAAGGTGCAGAACTAAAAGACAGAAGTCCTTCATGGGAGGATATTCACAGAAAGAACCTCAGCCAGAAGAGAAACTATGCCTTCCTGGGAAGCAGGAGTAAGATCCTCAACCAGAAGAGAAATCAAGCCATCCCATGAAGTAAGCCCTGCCATGCTGATTGGAAAGAACCTCAGCAGCCAGAGGACAAATTATGCCTTCCTGTGAGCCAGCCAGTGCACAGGCTGAAAAACCAGAACAGCATTCGCCATCACCACTGATTTGGAGGACTCAGGGTGAGATGATAGCAAAAGAAGGGAAGGGAATAGCTTGATGCTTGTATTGTTTGGTTGATTCTGCAGGCCCTGGGCTGGTGGTCTGGTCAACTACTTGGAGGATGGCAGTGTGAATTGTGTATACTGTGGGGGATTTCCCCCTGTCTGGTTTTTGAAATCCAATGTTTTGTTCCATTTTACTATTTTGTTTTATCCCTGCATCTGGTAACTTGATCAACTATTTTGAAGACAACAATGTGCACTATTGTTCTCACTGCTTTGTGTAGTTCTGATTTATTGTTTTGTTTTATTCAATGTTATGTTTGATTGGTCTTACTCTGTTTTGTTTGGTTTGATTTTGCTATGTCTGATGGTATGGACAACTATTGTAAACATAGCAGGATATATTATGGTAGCCATTGTTGATTTCCTATTGTACTGTTTTGAAGTTTTGGACCATTTTCACTGCTTTGTTTTGATTAACTTTATTCTGTCTTGTTTTGTTGGGTTTTATGCCTTTAAAATAAAATATAAAAAAATTTCAAAAAAGGAAAAGATCATTCATCGCAAAGACAGCAGTTAGCTCTGGTATGAAGACCCCTATGGAGGAATAAAACAATATCGTAGGTGACTTTTAATTTCATATGTTTATGGCTAAGTACAGAACACTTAAATCATATCTTCTTAGACCACATAAATAAAGATGGCTGGATACATATTAATAAAACTAATGAAAAATTATTATAGAAATATGGAAAATATGGGAAAATAGAAAATCATCCTAGAAAAACTTATATATTCCAGTCACCAAAGATAATTACTGTATTCTATGCACATATTTCACTCAAATGTCTTTACTGTGCTGATCACATTTCATTATACATATTTTCTCGGAGAAATAAACTCTGCTACATCAGACTAAAATTTAATATTTATGATTATTATAAATTTACCCAGTAATTGTGAAATTCTGGCAGAAGCTCTAAAGACTCATATTCTACAATTGTAGTATTTTTTTACTTATGACTTAATTCTATTTTTGCACATGCTGTACCCTTATGAAAAAATCATAACTATAGTAATGAGAGTCCTATAACATTCTTATGCCTTCTATCTGATACCCATACAAGGACAGAAACCAGACCTACACTTTTTGATTTATCCATTTTAAATTTGTCTTCATAATATAAGTATATATGATTTTACTTTTCATTCTTCTTATATATAATCCAACTTACTACATAAACTTTTATACAAATACTTTTCACTTTATGATACCCTAAAAATTATTTCATAAAGATCTTTCTGATTTTTATAGCACAGTACTCTATAGTCATGTATAATGATTTACTTAGTCTTCTATGACTACTCATTTTTTTTTGACTGCTTATTTTTAGATGCCTATATTTTTAAAGCAAAAATAGCACCTAATAAAATCAAACAATTAGTATGTATTTTGATTTGGATTTTCTCTCAACATTTTGAAGTTATTCTAGAATAATATTAAAGTCACTAGAAATATAAGGAATAAAGGTGGAAACTCATCTAGCATGGTTTCGTCCTTGACAAGCTGCCCTATTTCAGAGTGTGGAGGGAAGTGAAATAAATTTGTTTAAACCATTCTACTCTTATTGCCATTCCTGTTATTTCTTTAATAGAAATTCTTTATCAAAAGATTCAATAAGTTGTTTGTACTGATTAGCTAATTAGAGTGTCTTTAACTAAGTGAAAAATATCTAGTTAAATTGATTGACTCCATTAATCAAGATGCCAATTTTATTTTAAAGAAAACTGATAACCAAACTTGGATCATTATGGTCCCAAATATCCCAATGGCTTGACTTATTCTCTTTCCTCTTTTGATGAGACTGTTTAGTAGACCTAACATAAGGATAAATACTCAAGTACAAATTATCTAGATATAAATAGCACCTCTAATTTGTGTACTTTAAACTAGAATAAAGCTACCAGGGGAATAAAGCTACCAGGGACAAGCAAATACATCACTAAACATTGTTGACTCTACCCTTATTCCTAGGGGAAAAAAAGAAAATGGGATGGATCAGGACAAGGTCAAGGAGAGAAATTGTAGTGATAGGCTTTCCTCCCAACTGCTTTAATATGAGGCCAACTCATATAGGATACTAGAATAATCAGTTTCATTTTTTGCATAGCCTAAGGTCTAATTTACAGAGGGATTCTGACTAGTGACTAGGAAACAGTGTAGATATAAAACTGTGTGAAGGATTAGGCAGACTGATATGACCAATATCATCAGGAGAAATGCCCTACATATTCTCAGATGCACCCTTGAGACTCTCATAAAAACCTCTTTTTCTTCATTATTGTGTATTTAAAAATACCCTAAATTTAAGCCAGGTGTGGTGACACATACCTGTAATTTCAGCACTCGGGAGACTTTCAGGAGGATTACTGTGTGCTTGAGGTCAGCCCAGACTACAAAATGACTTCAAGGCCAGCCTGAGTGGCATAGTGAAACTGTGTATTACAGTCGTAAACTAAAACATAAAAACATAAAATTACCTTAAATTTAATGTGTAAGTATGTTGCTAATTTCACGTTTCATCATTTTCCTCTCAACAACAGTACAAGTAATAGCTGTAAGTAATATGTATCAAATATTTCCATGATGTAATTTCATTTATTACACCTATATCAGAGATGTGGGTAGCAAACCTGAGAGGCCAAATCACTGGCCCAAAACCAAAAATCTATTAGTAACGTCTTTCTTATTCATCATAGTGTCAGAGTTCCCTTTTGCTACTTTGTGTGTTTAAGCAGATAAATGATTTTGTATTATTCAAAATATTACAAGAAAAGTTAATCTTTCACAAAAGGAAAACTATAACTTCTGCAATCCATCTTTAAATCCCAGAAGCTACAAAAGCATACCACCTTCTCTCTGTCTGGAAGCTCATGAATTTAGGAGAAGCAACACTTTCTCCTCTAACTACTCTTTCCATGCATGCTCAGCTGTGCACTAGGGTCAACTTCCACAGAGATGACGTACTGGGGGCAACGAATGCCTTTGCAGGTTGTGAAAGGAAACAACCAAAATAGCTGTATTGGAAAAGTCAGTGGCACAGTATAATTAACAGCAACTGCCACAAGCTTCCTACCATGATTCATCTCTCCCCACAGCTTCCAGTTGCGAAAGTTCTGTAGTTGGTGCTACAGGACAGAAATAAGAAGGCTTGGGCAGCACCTGCATAGCAAGCATGAGGTCCTGAGTTCAATTCTCAGTGCTGAAAGAATAAATAGATAAATAAGCAAAATAAAACAAAGAAAGAAATCTTTGAGACCTTTCCTGGATCTAATGGAAGAATCAAACTAAGGACACCTCTTTCAAGAGTTGTCAGGCTTAATCCTTCCAAATTCCTTTTAAAATGATATTATAACTAAGATTTCCTAGGAACATAGGAATTCAAAGAAAAGACACAGGTTGATTTTCTCTATCTTATTTAAAACTATGAAACTTTTGCTCACTGTAAACTTTGCACTGGACCCTTTAGAAAAGAAGAAGAAAACAAGAAGCATAATGCTCTCCCCCTTTTTCCTCAATAAAATTATAGATTATATAAAGATGAACTTTTAAAAGACAAATTATTACACAAAGAATTTTATCATTAGTATTGGTTAGACTTGGTTGTGTTGCAATTGCTGGAAGAGAACAGTCCAGATGAGTAGAATGGTTTTGAGCCAAACATTGGACAGAGAAATATATCAGCTCGCTGGACGAGGGAGAAGAGTCCAGCTGAAGAAAAGTTTGAGGAAAAGTGTTTAACATGAAAGCATATCTTGGATGTCAGGTTACAGTACAGTGTAGGACTGGTGTTTTTTAAAGCATGTAAAAAGACAGTCTCATATATTTAATACTACAGTCTGTTTCCCTGCAAACATAACCCCAGTTGTTTTAGTCATACCCAACTATACCCTATTATCCTTAGGTGTCACGACATTTGCCCTACTTTCTCATGTTGTTTTCTGTCAATGCTATTTGGCTCAGTAAAATGTTTTTCCAAGTTTGAATCTTGCTGACTGTACCATATGTTTCATATAACTCAAATACTGCAGCCAAGCTGTCATTGAGGACAAATGAGGCCAGGTAACATCAGTACCCAAACTCCCAGAGTGCTCAGCCCCATCTATATGACCATTAGCTCTCAGCTGTCCCTCAGCATCTCCTAGCTATTTTTGAGGGATTCTAATGAGAAATGTTTACATTCCAACTTCTTTTGATTTTGATCTATTAACCCTCAGGCTAACTGATTTTAGGGAGTATTATTTCTTCCACAGCTGACAGAATTATTACACAGTAGTGTCTGTCAAGCCCTAAAAGGGTCAGAGCTCTGTAGTCAATCATGAATCAAGGATTTCAGGGATGGAAAGGGCTGGAATGAGAGAAGAGGCTCTTTGCACCCTCTCACTCAAGATTTCTTTGAGAAATTGAACTCAACATTAGTAATAATTTCTTGGCTTTCATATCTGAAATGTTTATTATGTCATGACTAGGTCCGAGAGTTTGTGTGATATCAGGAATTGTGCTTGCTTATTCCTTTGGTGGGCTGGGTTTGATTATCACTTGTCTCATTCTTTCTTAGGCATATAGATGGTATCACCACCTATAGAAGAGCTTCTTATTCTCAGACATTCAAAAAGTTATGCTGAGATGAGCACTATTTATGAATTGTACTCATACTTTGTGTTCTCTGATAATGATTCATATTGCATGCTCATCCAAGGAGAGTTGAGACAAAATATATTGACCAAATAGGCCTCTATCATATTCCATTCTTGCATATTTTGGTGGGTATATTATACCCACCAAACATTTGGCCTAAGACAAAAGACTGCTTCCTAGCCTTAGAAGAAAAACTTGGGAGTATGTTACCAGAAAATTAGAAAATAAGATATTAAAAGCTACGTGTGGTGGCACACTCCTATAATCCCAGCACTTAGAAGGCTGAGGCAGGAGAGTTCTTTGCAAGTTCGAGACCAGCCTGGGCTGCAAAGTGAGCTCAAGGTCAGCCTGAACCTGTCTCAAAAATACAAATATATGTATATATACTAAGTGAGAAGAATTAACAGTTGTACACTACTGCCTCAAAGTAACACTATTTGTACCTAAGGTTTCACATCAATTTTATTGGCAGCTCACTGTTTCTATAAACTCTAAATTCCATTTCCAAAGAAATTAAAACAAACCTAACAGTATGAAGGAGAGAAGAGTGGACAGATGTCATGTCAGATGCTCCATGATCTTTGTCTCTTCATTCTTATCCAACCAAGAACAATAATGTATGTCCAAAGACCATACTAACTCTCATTCCCTGGTCCATGTCCATTCAGCCCTATGTCAGACCATAAACAATGATGTAATTGAGAACCATCATAGAACTACATATTCATCACATTCACTGACCAAAAATTCAGATTGCTTTGGACTTGATCAAAGTACTTAGCTATGTTTAAATTACAACTTAAATAGTGCTCTGCTCTGAGAAGTCGGGAGGCACAGCTGGTCATAATTGAAGGCCCCGAGAATCAGTGTCTTAAAACTCCTGAGTAACACTTTAACCTTCTCTAGTCCATATTTCTTGCCTCTTTGAATATGAGGGTCAAGATCTGAGATTGTCTGAATCACAGTAGTCATGTAGAAATCTTTTATCACTAAATTCCCTGTACCTAGAGTAATATCTATTAGAGAAGAAGCTGCCATAACTATTCGTCGACTGAATTAATAACAGGGTAATCTGTTGTGAGGGTAAATGTGACTTGAAAGGGAGAGAGATGATAAAAACAATTAGTTTCAAATCAACAATTTTTTTTAATCTCAGAAACTTTTGCAAGAATTGCTTGAAGTTTTGATGCATAATTCAATTGAACATGAATCCATGAAACAAACTGGTTAGTATGTTCTCTGATCCCCAGGAATTTTTAATCTATTATAGGCAAAACTAGCCAGGAACACATAGAGGCAGGGCCATGTAACCAAGAAGTTAGAAATCAAGAATGATGCTCTTCAACACAAGGAATGCCACAGACTGTCTGTCAACAAGCACCAGAATCCAGCAGAGGTAAGGAAGGATTTTTAGAAATTAGAAAAGGGTCATGACCGTGGAAACACCTTGGTTTTTTACTTCTATTTTACAAAAATTCCACCAGGAACCTGGCCAAGATCCCCAGTTGCCTCTATGAGGGGTACTGTGAAGGATAAAATAACAAACAGAGACAATATTAGGGATGCATAAAAGTGGGGCTGGTGAGTCAGCTCCTCAGGATGGGCAGAGATAAAGACCTCTTCAGCCAACCCATTTTTATTTTGCCAGCGAGAAGCCCAGGGGGAGGGGGAGGGTACTTTTCCTGGAAGAGTGACAATGTAGTAGAATGTGGACCAAGTTTAATGTCACTAAAGAAAAAAGGTAAGATTCTTCCCCCGACCTGGTTACTTGCCCTCTCTGTACTGTCCTCAGCAGATCCCATCCTGCGCTGTGAGAGCCACAGCCTCGAGTACCACTGAGGCCTCAGCCTCAGCCAGATAAAGCAAGTGTTTTTCCACATTCCAGTCCTGCCCACAAGGCAAGACAAGCAGTGTGACAGAAGGACCCTAGCCTCAATTTATAATGGTGGTCCCCAACAAACTATGGAGCAATAAATTTGTTAATTAAGTCACTTTGTGGCTCTTTGTTACAGCAGTCATCAGAAATGTGTAAACTAGCATTACTCCATGGATTGATCACCCTTCTGGCTATGTGGACAGCGAGAACTGTTTGTCCGTCTTTTAAAGGGAATTTCATTACATTATTTTTATGTGTTTGAATCTCTTCTTGTCTTGGTTAGCTTAAATAAAGACTTGCAAATTTTCTTTATCTTTTCAAAAGGAAAAAAAAACTGATTCTTACTTATCTTCCATTGTCTTTCTAGTCTTTAATTTATTTTTGCTTGAATTTTAAGCTCAGTTTAAGTATTCTAAGTGTCACAGATCATGCTGCATACAATATATGGGAATCAGTCAAGCACGTACCTTAGTTTTCTGTCATGTGCAAAACCTTCAATTACTGACCGATCTTCGTTATTCTAACCAAATGAACTATTCAGGACTTTAGTATTAAAACATGCATCAGGTTTTGTGCATAGTACAGTAAATTCGCCACTTAGGAACAAGCTCCAACCCAGGAAAACATTTGTAAGTTGAATTTGTCTGTAACTCCAAAAAACTCTTATATACCTTTGACACAAATATACAATGTAAAGCATAAAAATCAAATGCAGGGTCAATTTATATCTGTGAAAATTTATAACTTGAATGTTCGTAATTTGGGGACTTACTCTAGTGATATCTATCTTCTAAATGTGCCCCTCAAGGTAGTTGCATAATAATGAAAATATCTATTGAAGATAATAACCACACTGAGAATTAAAGGTTAAGTTATACATCCAAGGTCATATAGCCAGTCCAGAGTAGAAGCAATGGACTGGGGATACAGCTCAGTGGCAAAGGACTTGCATGGCATGCCCAAGGCCCTGAGTTTAAATTCTAGTGAGACAGAGAGAGAGAGAGACAGACATGTCGGGGACTTGGCCTAGATCCCCAATCTCCCTAATGAGTGTACAGTGAAGGTTTAAATAAATGAGACAAGTGTTATTTTAGGGCTCCAGGAGGATCAAAACCCTCTGCAGAGTTTGAAACCCTGAGGGCTAAAACAAGAAATGTCTCTGGGAAGCCCGTATTTATTTTTTCAGTCAAGAAAGGGGTTAGGTCAGAAAACACAGGAAATTCAGCAGGATCTTGGGAATAGTTCAAAGATTTTTCCAAGTAACAGATTATGTTAATTTAGGAGAAGTATCTTGACCTTGAGTATAATTCGGAGATGACTCACAAAGGCATAGGTGACATTACACTAAGAAGAGTCAATGGGAAATCTCAGCTGGATGGTACAAATAATCCCAGTTTTTCCCTTTTATCCCATAAGGAAATATGTAAAACCAGTCACTGTGAATTTGTGGTGCCCAGCACAGAAAGAGACAGAGAAACACAGAGAGACAGAGAGAAACAGAGGCAGAGGCAGCAGCGGAGGCGGAGACAGGATGAAACACAGAATTATCTAATTACAAAACCCATTCTGCTGTATTTTCCTACATAAACTACCTATGGAATATTACTATTATTTTTTTCATAGTAGACAAAGTACAAGGGAAACTAAAGAAATGTGACTCATTTTTACTGTAGCAAAAGCCAGAAGAGAGTGCATGTGCAGATACTGTAGAAATTTGATGAGTAGCTGAAAAGATATGGGTAAAAATCACACGATAAAAACATTCCTTTTATATATATTGAGGAGATTTAAAAATGCTAGACAGCATTGTTAAGTGTTAAGAGATTTTTTTGAGGACTGGCTACTGAGAAAGATGAATAATTTCCCTTCCTAAGGGTGATCACTAATCATCACCTATGTAAAATGATTCCATGTCACACATATAATGCAATTGAGCATATAGTCATACATTTCTTATTCTAAAATAATGATTTTGCAAATAATGATGCCAAAAACAATATTATAAATAATATTACATAAATGAAACAATTGTTACACTTTAATTAAGCACAGTAATTAGATTGTACTTAGGCCATAATTTGTACCACGTATGCATTAGTCAAATTCATTCATTACCTAATGCATACCGCTAATAATGCAATTGTGCTACTTTTATTGCCATAGGATTAATCTGCCCCTCAGTATAGTTGCACATCATTGAATGTTAATACTCTATTTACAAACACATAAACTAGAGAGACCCACAAAGATACTAAAAACTCACTGCACTTTTCCTTTGAAAATTTTTCATTTGACTTTGGGTATGCTTTACTTTATGGCTCTCCAGAAACTCTCTTTGACCCTTCTGTGATGGACTATTTCCTGGGACCACCCCTGTTGTCAATGTCTGTAGTCAAACTTAAATCAACAGACAGAAATTCCAATTATTTGAATAGACAAAATGCAAAGTGAAGAAGTATTAAAAAAGAAGAACCCAGTTATGTGCTAGATATCTATAAAGACAAGAAGAAAACACCAAAAATTGTAGAAATCACAATGGTAGGGAAAATTCGTCATCCAGCAAGCTGGAAAAACAAGGGAAAGAAGGTGGAAATTTTATTATGTTGAGCCTTATAGCAGAGATCTCTGGTGCTCAGGCACAGACTGCTGAGAAGAAGGTACCATGTGACTTGTCTTGGTATCTCTGAGTTTAAAGGTTGGGCCCAATCAGGTTGCAACCCAGAACCTGAGGATGTGACAGTGGTTAATGCTGAGAGATAATAAGGCTAACCCCATAGCATTTCAGAAGTGTGGGCTGGATTCACATACACCTGTAAAAGTATATTCCCCATTGTCTGCTGCAAGAGTTGAGAAGCAAGGCTAGTGTGATGTACATTGTATAAACTAAGTTAGCAGGGGGATGTTTCTTGAGCATGGGATAGTCACAAATCCTTCTGGAAATTAGCAAGATGCAGGGGGAAAAAAGCCAATCCCCCTTTTTCTCTTCCAGGCTTGAATATCCTTCTAGCACCTTCTATAATCTAGGAATAATAGGAAGCTAGATAGAAAGGCAAAAACATGACTTTCAAAGTGACAATTTAGGCATTGTAAAGCAGATGGTAGAAGCAAGGATGTGGCGATGAGGAACGCAGCTTAATAACTTGCACACCCTCCTTGACATTTTCATTTTCTATTTGATCGAGAGGACCTTAAAGGCAGTGACATTTCTTCTTCATTCTTATTTCCTAAGTATCTAACCCGGTGTCAAATTCAAAGTGGCACTCAATTTTTTCTTTCATTCAAAAGAAAAAGAAAGAGAAATACTAAAGTGTGCATATAGAAGTGTCTTGGCAGATAGCAAGATACAAAACTTGTACTATCCACTGGGCACTTTCAGTGACTAAACAGTGAGCAAAACGTGTATCTTGCTCTCTTGGACCTTATTTGCTCAATAAACATTGAATGAATAAACACTAATACAGCAAGTTTCTTCTCTGTAAGGGTTTTTTTATGGACCACATTGCCCTTGTTTCTTTCCATCTATTAATCATGTTTCTTACCACCTTTATTAGTTACTTTTTCTGCCTCTGCCATAGACATGAGTATCTGACAAGGTCCAGGTGTCTCATTGATCTTTCATTCACTGAGGTATCTCCAATTCTTATAGACTAAATTATAACGTATATTGTTCCAACTCAAATCCTTTATCAGACATCATGAGGATATCCCCTAAACTTCAAATTTAATGTATTTAATAAAAACTCATCCCTTTTTCCTTTAAGATTCCTTATATAGCAAGGGTAAATTTTCTGGACAAATCATTTCAGTTCATATGACTGTATACATAGAATTATTTTTTAATGAATGCTAGATAAATAAAATACATTTACTTCTAAGATGTGACCCACATTTTTCAAAATCAAAAAGATACTGACTTGAAACTTTAAGAATTCAGAAATGTGTTATTTTAATATACCTCAAATTCATAAGGAACTATGAATTTCATCACTTGAAATATTTACTCATGGGCTACTAAGTGTTAGTATCACTGATAATGAAGGGAAGAGTCCTCTAATGAGAAAAATGTGCTTTCTCATTAGCAAACCAAGTGATAAATAACAATTATGGTCAAAATCACAAGACATGTTATGTTGGGCAGTTTTTCAGTATTGCAACGAACACCTGAGAAAATCAGCTGACAGAGGAAATGTTTATTTTATGTTATACCTTTGAAGGTTTCAGCCTATGATTTATGAATCCTGTTGTTTTTGTGCTTGCAGTGAGACAGCACCTCATTGCAGCAAGATGTGCTCAAAATGTTCAACTTATGGCTGGGCTGTGAAAGAGAGAAAAATGAGAAGGAACAGAAAGGGGCTGGGTCTATTATCCCATTCAAGAGTAGGGACTCAAGGACTAATCTTTAAATTTCTCCCTAGGTTCCACCTTTTACAACTTCCACCCTCTCTTAATAGCATCAAACTGGAAAACAAGTCTTTGGTTAGCACTAGGGCCTTTGAAGGACATATCAGATTCAAACTACAGCACATGTATTATATTCCTAACATGTGATACACCTTATGGCTCAATATATAGCTGCCTAAATCAGCTTTTATCCTACAAAATTGGGTAACAAAATAGCAAGTTTTACAGAAAAAAATAAAAATCAGAGAATAAAATAAAACAAAAATAAAAAATAAAACCTATGCAATTTTGTAACCAGAGGAATAATTAAAATATTAACTTATAGCCTTGTTCATATTTTTGATATCCTAAATAAGCTACTTTGTAGAATTTTTAAAATTCACAAAAAACACAGTCTTAGAATGTAGACTTGAAGATACCAAATAAAAGTAAACAGAAGTACAGCTTTGAATGAGCAGGGCTGCTGTAAGGTGAAAAGGAATAAGTGAGACCTGCCGGAACACGGTGCCACACGAAGTTATGGGGCCAGGCCTCTGTGGAAGGAAAACTGTTGCAGGAACATTTCTAATGACCCTTATCTTCCCTGAGATTTTCAACCCTAAAATAGGACTGAAACATTTCTGTTTAGCAGTGAAGTTTGGAGCATTTTTCTACCTTGCTTACATTTTAAACTCTACTCCAGTTATTTTCTTTCTCCTTGCCTAGGGAAAATTACATATGAAAAATAAATCTTCCACGTCAGAATGTCATTACAAGCTGGGTGTGGTGGCACATGCCTTTAATCCCAGCACTCAGGAGGCTGAGGTAGGAGTTGAGTTGTGAGTTCAGTGCTAGCTTGGGCTACAACACAAGCCCAAGGCTGACCTGAGCTACATAGTACGACCCTGCCTCAAAAATCCATGGCTGGAAGTTTGGCTCAGTGGCTTAAGTGCCTGCCTGGCAGGTGCGAGGTTGTGAGTTCAATAACCCGATGCTGAAAAAAATAAGAAAAAACTGTCATTACAGCCTTCCTGCCATGTGAACAGTTTGTTTTGGTTTAAGTCTATTATTCTCTCAAGATTATTTATAGTCACTCCTGCTTCCTTCAAAAGTATCTTTGTTTGCACAAAAAATTACATGGGGTGCTGGTTAACCTTGACTGTAAATTTCATTAGATCAAGAAATGTCTAGGAGATTAGTTAAATACACTTTTGGGTGTGCCTCTGAGGGTGTTTCCAGAGATAATTGACATGTAGGACAGCAAACTGAGGGAGGAGACATGCCCAAATAGAGCAGCCTGGGAGCTGAAATGGAAAAAAATCAGAAGAAGAAGAAAGTCAGGCAGCAGATACTCTTTTGCTTGCATGCTCTCTCTGCTTACCAGCTGTCAGGAGCTGACCTTCTTTCCTCTGCCATAATGTTTTCACATCACCACAGACCTTGACGCAATGGACCCAAGTGACCATGGACTGAAACTGCTGAGACCATGAGTTCAAATAAACCTTTCCTCTCTTAAGTTAACTTTCTCAAGTATTTTGTTAAAGTGATGAAAAGCTGACATCTTAGTTATTTTTCTTTCATTACTGAGATAAAATACATAACAATCAAAGTGAAAGGGGGTAAGGTTTATTTTGCTCATAATTTGTAGAGGTTTC
>RJWM01038042.1:0-17007 GCA_004363535.1 Dasyprocta punctata | reverse complement strand
GTTTGTATTTGTATCTGATCAACAAATTAATACATTTGGAGTTTTGTACCAAAGCACTGCTAATTTTATGTCCTGCTTTCTCTCATGATATAGTATGAAGAGATCTGGCTATCTCATAGAACATTACACTAATTCAGCTCATTGATTGTGTTATCTTTATCAACCTGGTGTGCAAGACGTGGATAAGTTTTTGGCAAAATGCATCACTTTAGTGGGTGGGAGATATACCTAGAGAAGTTTAGAAACCTTTCACTTCTATAAAATTCTTAGGGATCCAGTGCCCCCAGGTGTGTTAGAAGATCCCCTAATGCAAAGATAACTTATTAAACTTTGCAGCACTTACCTTGTAAAAGGAAGCACACTGTTTACTTCTTTGGGTTCAAAGACAGCATATTTTGCACCCGTGAACAGTGCTGTGGTTCATATTGAGACATGTGAAAAGCTGCTGTCTTTGAGTGGCATCTAGGAGAATAAAAGTCCCTGTAGTGAGGAGTTGTGACAACTCATGATGATAGAACCACATTAAAACATTGAAGCTTACTGGGGTTCTAAACCATGCTGTATGTAACATAGTATATTATAACTTAAAAAAAAAAACTGGCTACTTGGCCCTGGAAAAGATAGAATGGGACAGCAAATGAGACAACATGGAACTGCTAGTCATCAGGTTCATCTCACTCATCCTGAAAGTCACAATGTCAGAAAGACCTAGTAACAATATACTATAAACTGACAACGATGCATGTTGATGAAGCATGACGCACCTATGTACTGCCTGTCTATCTATCTAAACAATTACTATGACTGGATGAGCTCAGCTTAATCAACTTTACAGCAGCCTTATTCAGAGATAGTCTTGAAAATCAGTTGTGTGGAAAAATCCTGCTAATGGGAATAGCTTCAGGCAGTACACCTGGCCATCCAAGTTGAACTATATTCCCAGCCCTCTTTCACAATATTTATTTTGAGTTTTGAAACAGACTTTCACTATATGTTGCCCAGGACTGGCTCAAATTTGCTATCCTCTCAGCCTCCAAGGGTGTTGGTATTACAAGTGTGTGACCCTGTACCCACCTCCTGAGTTATCTTTTGCTACTTCATTATGGTTATTTTTTGCACGTGGATTAAATCTTTAAATCTATAGGTAGATTTTTACTTCCAGTCACATACCTAGGTGAATTATGCTTATTTTAAATATGTCATTCAAGCTTTATGCAGCATAATTTACTTCCAAGAAACTCGCCCTTTACAAGATAAAGTCTTACAAATTTTGACAAATATGCACATACCTGTAACCACCACTACCACAATCAAGTGTTCAATCCACTAGCTCTACTTCCAGCCTTTTACATCCAGTGATTTATTGCTGGGTTTTTTATTTCGTAACTATTTTTTTTAACCCTGTAACTTTGTTTCTTTCTTCTGACACTTTATGCCTTTTCACACTCTCACCTAGTATTTTACACTGACTCTGATTTACTGACATCAGAGAAACCCTCAGGAAATGGCTCCTTGCCTTGTTCTGGAACATCTTATATCCACCTGAGAAAAGTTTCCAAAGCAGCACGTGATGTGTTAATCCAGCTTCCACACTGCCTACCTCTAGGGCTTTCCCTCATGCCTTTCCAATCAGTTGAGCTAGCTCCTTCTTTATCAGAGTTCATTGCTTTAAGATTCTCAAACGTTTCCCACTTGAACTAAGTTATCACAGTGAGATTCCAGGGCTCATGATCTGAAATTAATTTATGTCTTAGGTCTAGGAACTTGGGTGTATCACTGACTTTCTCCCTATAAATTTTAGATTTAAGTGGCTTACTGCTTCATTAAATTGTAAAGCTATTTAACAAAAATACCTTTATTATAAGAACTTGCTTGAAAACTTAAGGGTAAAAAATTTACATTTGGACAATGGAAATTAATCCTAATTCAAGCTCCCATCAAGCTTTATTGGAATAATTTAAATATTATTGCAAATTATTCCCCTATGTATAATCTTATTGTTCCTTCAGCATTTTATCTTTTACAGGAAAATTTCTATTATCTTTCTTCCTATGAACCTTTTTTTGTTGTTGTTGTCATTGTTATTTTTTCCTGGTACAAGGGATTGAACCTAGTGGTGCTCTATTACTGAGCCACATATTCAACCCTTTTTATTTTTTATGTTGAGACAGGGTTTTGCTAAGTTGCCCAGGCAGACCTTGAATTTGTGATCTTCCTGTCTCAGCCTCATGAAGAATTAGAGGCTAGGAAGTATTAGAGTCTTGCATCACCATATCCAGCTGCCTATGAAACTCTTCCAGTGTAAATGAGAGATTGATTACAAAAGGCCACAAAAGGTTCAATTTGTTTACATACTATATTTTAAAAATCCCTGCAACAGGAAGGTATTCAACTATAAATAAGAAATCTTATTATTTCCAGCAGCGTAGATGAGCCTGAAATATATTAAGTGAATAAGCTAAGCACAGAAACACACATTACATGATCTCACTATTCGTGTAATCTAAAAAAGCTGGTCTCATAGAAATAAAAAGTAGAAAAGTGACCAGCAGAGGCTTGGTGATTGGTGGGATATTGTTCAAAAAATGAAAATTACACTTAAGTGGAATAAGTTTAGTGAGTCTATTTGAGGCATGGTGGCTATGGGTACAGTGACAATATATTGTATTCTCAAGGAATGTTAGGCCTTATGATCATAAAAATGAAAACTGTGGAGTTATACCCACGTTACTTAGCTGGATTTAACCATTTCATAATTTATATGTGCTTCAAGGCATCATGACACATATAATAAATACATATAATTTTATCTGTCAATGTAACATAAATAAATTTGGAAAAATTTGAAGGCTAAATAGAAATCATATATAGAAATTGGTGTGGCATATAAATATGTATTAATATAAGGTAATTCCCCTGTTCCCCACTCAGTGAAATATAATGGTTATTCTTTTAAGACATACTTTCCAGAAGGAAATACAGACAGGCAATGTTTACTTTTCTACTATGGCAACACTTTGTAGTTCGCATAACATTTTCCAGGCTAGTCTATGTTGTAATAGGAGAGGGTGATTTTGTGATTAAGGGAGTCATGTGTTATTGTTCTTTCCACAGTTCAAGAAAAGAGATTCAAGTATGAAGTATTCTTTGCCTTATTGAGACATAATATCTTTCATTAAGTTTCTTTATGAGAATTCAAGAAGAGAAATCTATAAAGTCTATAGCTCAGGGTTGGATGAAAATATCTTTTAAGAAAACAACTGTTTTTGCTTTAAAGAATAATAAACAGTTCATAAAACCATTAGTTATTACTTCCAACTGATTTAATTACAAATATCATTTTTAATATTTCTTATTTTATGTTTTTTATTAAAATATAATTAGCCTAATCAAAGGTTTTGGTTTAGTATTAATTTTATGGGTGGAAATGCTGCAATATTATGAGTAAATTTTCAAATAAATCTGTCCCTGTATCTTCTCTACCTGATACTAGTTGAGAATTATTTTAGAATGTCATTTTATATGCACAAGAATAAAATACTGTGTAATAATGGACTGCTGTTCCACACAAGACTTGAAATGGATGATTAGTCAATATACTGAAAGTAGAAATACTTGATTGAGTCATTTTAGGAAGGGTTTCCTATGACTTTAACTAGGTATGGCCCTGACATGCTTTTTCCTAGCCAGATGTGTATGTAATATCAATAATGGAATCAAAGATTTAAAAATATTTATTGGAAGTTTATTATGTACAGCAAATAATTGATACAATAGATATTTCATGAGTACTCACTATATAAGGAGACATATGTTAAAATTCTACTATCTATTATCTCTTTTACTCTTTACAATAAACAAAGATTTTCCCTTCACTTTACATATTAGGAGAGAGACTGAGTAACATGAATCTTAAGTTATGTGCTAATGACATAAAGCAAGTCAGTAATACTGAGTCTCTTCGATTATCTCTGATTTCAGAATGTCAGTGCTTTCTTAGGTTGTAGAAGCAAAGATGAATGAGAAGTCTTCCTTGTCTCAGAGGACTTTCCTACCTAGTAAATGATCTAGTTAGAACCTTCATATAAATGACTATAACTCGAGGTGAAAGAAGTAGTCAGCAAAGGAGTCCAGTTCAAGCAGTTTAGCAATTCAGTCTAGGACACACAGAGCAGACAAATGGATACTGAAGATGAAGGGATTAAGGATGGCTTCTTATAGGAGAGAGAGAAAGGTAGCAGAATACAGTGACCAAAGGCATGTATTACCTGGACTGAAACCCCAGTTGTAATTATTGGTTACATGTCTTGAGTCTTTCTTAAGGCCTCAATATATTTACCTTTAAAACGTGCACAATAATAACAATAATTGTGCAACCAGATCATGGTGAAAATTAAAAGAACCATTATTTGTAATGTAGGTAGAATCATTACAGGCAAATACTAAATACTGCTTGTTTGTTTGTTTGTTAAGCAGGATATTAAAAATAGGAGCAGAAATTGCTTTTTTATGTAGACAAATGAGATAAGAAGAAAGAAGAAATAGGATTTTCATAGATGTATTTGTTCCTCCATATTATTGTGGAAGTGCTGTTATGATTTCAGTTCTAAAATAAAGATTCTGTTACTCACAGAGGTAACATTGCATCTGAATTTACAGCACACATGTGACAAGACTGTCACAATTTACGATGCAGGATTCACAAAACTAATCTTGAAGTTTCATGTACTCATCACTACCTTTGACTAAGCCTGTTTCTTTCTTCATACCTGACCATTTGCCATCTACTAGCATCAATACCACCACAATCTCCACTGAATTCATTCTCTCTTGCCACGTTCAGCTGTTTTTTTCATGGTAAAAATTACCATTCTATGCTCTCTTTAATTTAGTCCCATAAACCTCTAGTATTTCTCTCACTCTTCTGTGTCTCACTCTGTCTTTCATCTTTCCTACCTCCTTATCCCACTTCCATTTTAAAAGACAAATCTGACTCTGTCACTTCACAGATCATGCATTTGAAAGTTTCACAAAACCCTCAGAATATCAACCACTTATGCAAAACCAAGTGCCTGTTTCTAGTCCTGCTAAGTATCTTTGCTTTATAATGTTTACAGCATTTGTCATGTTTAATGATTATTTTCTGTTGTTTACTGATTAAAATCTAGATTGTAGGTTCATTAAGACACCAATAGTGTCTTTTTGTTGCAGTAAAAGGCACAGTAATTGATACAGAGTAATAACTATCTTGAATGACTAAATACACAATATTTAAAGAATTGTGTGTGACGTCTTTCTATTTGTTATACTTATGATAGTTCCTTCCTATTGTTATACTTATGAACATTTTCCAAATGTTCTGAAAATGACTTATGTTTTATTTCATAAACCCATGCTTCCTTCACCATTCACTGTTCTACTTGGTAGAAAAAGGTGGAGGTGAAGATTCAATAATATTTTATTACTGGGTAGTGGTAAAGAGTGGCTATCAGATATATGACAGAACTGACTTAAATTGTGAATGCAAATAGAATCTGCTAAAAAAAAAACTGGAACAGAAAATTTAAAAGTGACTCTATAAAATGTATGTAATAAAATAAACACAATTTAATGAGTAGACCAGCTTAATGGTTGACTATGAACATTTTTTTAATTAAATTTCAAGAAGCTATAGTTTTGAACTGAACTCCTGTATTAAGTCCCAACAGATAAAACCCAAATGGAGTCATTCATGCTAAGTGCCATGTAATCTAACTCAAGTTTTTGGGGAAGCAGGAAAATGCTCAAACCATTTGTTTTTCTTAAAAGTAAGAGATTTTTTTTTCAGCAACCAGACAGGACCAGACATCCCAAGTATGCATGATAAGAAAGTTCTCTCTGTTTCATTTATTATTTTTAAATTTGTTTTTTACTAGTATATGTTTGTGATACACAGTGATTACATTAAGTTTGGGT
The DNA here is from genome assembly GCA_004363535.1 of Dasyprocta punctata. Lineage (NCBI taxonomy): Eukaryota > Metazoa > Chordata > Mammalia > Rodentia > Dasyproctidae > Dasyprocta > Dasyprocta punctata. The sequence goes on along the minus strand of RJWM01038042.1, from coordinate 11,052 downwards.
GTTTTATACATATACATATACATATACTTATACATATACATATACATATCACATCTTGATAATTTTTAGCAGCCTGTCACTCCTGCCTTGGGAAATCAATGTGAAAATTTCTCAAAAAACTAAAAAGAGAAATTCTTTTTAACCCAAGAATGCCTCTCCTGGTCATGTTTGCAGAAGAGCTAAACATTTTACTACAGTGATACATGCGTGCAGTATAGCTAACAATAGCTAAATCATATAAAAAGCCTGTATGTTCATTGACCAATGAAGGGATGAGGGAAATATCATGTGCATATATATATATATATATATATATATATATATATATATAATGGATTATTACTCAGTCATAAAGAAGAATAAATTTGAGTCATTTGTAGAAAAATGGATGGATCTTGAGGCTATAATACTAACAGTAAATGAAATAAATCCAACGTAAAAGTTAAATATCATATAAAAGACCCTTTATTTTCTTTAGATAGAATGTAGCCTGAAATAATCTAATGTTAACCAGTCTGCCTTTTTCTATTATTGTTCCCTTTCTACGCTCAGGCTACCTTACAAAAATCAACTATTCTGCTATGTCCAAAAAATACCTTCTATTTTTTTGATAGGATGTTGCCAGATTCATGAATTGCTAATAAAAGCTAATTATATCTATAAAGTAAATTTGTTGGAATTTTGTTTTTTAAAAAAATTTGCCTCAAGAAATTCTATATAATTATGACTTGGTTTTGGCCGTCAGTTTCTCTTCTGTGTAGAATTTATGAAAGCTCACTAAATTATAAATTAGATATGTTTATTTTTTTTTTGTTTAAAAATCCAGAAAATTAGCCGGGCGTGGTGGCGCACGCCTTTAATCCCAGCACTCGGGAGGCTGAGGCAGGCGGAGCATTGTGAGTTCGAGGCCAGCCTGGGCTACAACGCGAGCACAAGGCTGGCCTGAGCTACACAGTGCGACCCTGCCTCGAAAAACCAGGGCCGGGAGTTTGGCTCAGTGCCTTAAGCACCTGCCCTGGCAGGCGCGAGGTTGTGAGTTCAATCCCTGGTGCTGCAAAAAAACAAACAAACAAACAAAAAAAATCCAGAAAATTTCTTATATTCATAATTGACTCAATTTTTTATTTATCTTTCTATCTGAGTAGACTATTATATTTGGTAAAATTTCTGTATCTGTTAAGTATTTTCTAGGAGACAGACATTCTTACCAAATAACCCATTATACAAATTTCTTTTCTAGCCCCAACCATAAATTCTTACTATCTAACTTTAATTCTATATTTTACCTTTCTTTCTATTTTTGCCTGTGTTTATCTCTTTGTTAAGTCACTGAATTAAATTCCTTCCTAGTTTTTCTGCTGTTTTCCCACCTCAACACACACACAAATTGATGTCATGCATAACAGGAAGAACTACTAATCTAATATATTACAAATTGGTACTAATAGAAAAGGAGAGAATCACAATACATTTCTTAATAATGTGTTCTGTTCATTTTGTTTCCAAAATTGGGTTCCTAGCATATTTTGTGTCTTAGACTTTTGAGATAGCTGTTGAATTTTCCTTCTTAGATGTCTATGATATAACCAAATGGATAAGATTATTAAGGAAAACATTATATAAAACATTTTCTAAAATATTGTAAACTATCATATAATGATGTACGTGTCTTTAAATATTTCATAGAAGTGTCTATCAGTGGAATTAATTAGTTAATAATTGCTATATCTTAAAATAGTTATTAACATATTTCATTTTTTATAATCTAAACTTCATAATTTTATGTCTGTAATTTTATTAGTTTCAAAGTTATAGGTTCTACTACAGTTTCTTGGTTTAAAAATAATGCTAACCTTAGACAGCAGTTAGTGAAATACTACCCCATGAATTTTATCTATGGACCCCAAGTTAATAATTGCTATTTTTAAGAATAATCAGTCTATATCAAGCAGCCATGCAAAGAATGCATTCATTCCATGTTTATTATACTAATACCCAGTTGTTATGAGGATTAAAGCCTATGATTGGTTGGTGAGAAATTTATATTATGGTGAAGATAGATGTGTAAACAAAGCATAAATCCAGACATTAAAACTAGGTCTTTATATGCTCGAAGTATTAAAACTTCTCTAAGTGACAAGTGGAAGAATTATGAACTAGTGGAAAATGTTAAGTAGACAATGATGTTATATATTTATGCTTGCTTTTTAAGCAGGACTTTGGCAGCCTTACAGAGAACAAAATGATATGGAGACTAGTGATGATAATAATAAGGATAATTATGATAATGATGATGATGATGATGATGATGATGATGATGATGTCTGTGTATGTAGGAGGATAGGATTGAACATGTTGCTGAAGGAGAATAAAGAACTAAGGAAATTTCCAAAACTTTACATGGGTTATTACATGTATAATGATGCTGTTTGTCAAAATGAGGCATGTGAAGAATTTTGGTTTAACAGGAAAGTTATGCATTCCTTTTTTTATAAATGAAAAACTAAGTCATTAGGTGGAAATGTCCAGCAGGAAACTGAAATGTCAGGAAGAAATAAGGGTGGGGATACCCATTAAAGTAGACAGAGAGAAAACAGAAGGGAAGGATCACAGAATAGATTAACACTTAAGGAGTAGCAGAGAGCAGAGACGGCTTAAATAACTCATGATTGTTGGAGGGAAGACTGGTGCCTGGAAGATAAGGAGTAACTGTACTTGGCTCCTGACTGTGCGTGCTGTGTTACTTCTTTTATCCTCATCCAGTGTTCAGACTTTCTGTTGTAAAAGAACGTTTAATATTGTGTATATTTTCAATTATTCGTTCTGGAAGAAACAGACAGAAACTGTGCACATGCACAGTGTTACATTTATCTTAAAGATAGGATATACAAAACAAATCACTATTACTTAATTTGAAAAGTGAATGATATATATTATACAGTTTTTCATTATTTTCTTACGGCATTGTATTTATTTTTGAGCTCACTGCATTGTATTTATTTTATGAAGTTTAGGCTGGTCTTGAACTCCTCATGTAGCCCAGGTTGGGTTCAAACTTGCTGCTATACTCCTGCCTCAGTCTTCCCGAGTGATGGGGTTACAAATCGTATGCCCCTACTCCTGGTTTTCAATTGTGTTTTCACTAATGCATCTTATTTTCTGTGTTCTGTTTTAGACATCTAGCTTTTGCACATGTATGAGCAAAGATTTTCTCCTCCAGATGCTATTTAGTCACAAAACATCATGATTCCTTTTTACCCCTCATTTACATTGAACATTAAAAATAGTATTAATGCCATAAACCTTTTTTTCTAGTTGTTGCTTTTCATTTCCCCCTCACTCTTTTCTCAAAATTATTTTTCATTACAGAAGCCAAATGAATTTTCCAGTATGAACTGAAAAATAGGATTTTCAGGGTCTTCTCATGTATTCTTATTTCAGAGATGTTAATATTAACATAAAGCAGACTGACATTTGAAAAACTGAATTAAAAGTCCACTTCCAGCTTTGGTGAGTCTATAAAATTTTTCTTTTAAATCTTAAGTATGTTTTAATGTTCTATTAAAATAAGATATTAATTGATCTTTTTGGATCTATTAATCTGCTGTAAAATACTGAATATATAATTTCTTGGTTTCCCCTCCTATTATAACTTTCATGTTACAGCACTTTTTAAGCCTTTTGTGTAAACATCTTCAAGATTTTAGGCATTTCCATTAAAGTTTTTACCTGCTTAAAATGTAATAAAATTGTGTGTACAGGTATGTAAATAAACTGTAAATCTGTACAGTTTTAAGTTATTAAAATGTGAACAATTAAACTACACACTCAAAGGAACACTATGTGTTCCAGAGAAGGATCTCATTTACTTTTTTCAATTTTTATCCCCTTTCCTAGCCTTTATGTAAATGCCTGCTTACCATGTATTAATATTTCTACACTCCAAAATGCATTCCTAAGCAATATGATTCAGTTTTTACTATTTAAAAATCTTAAATTATATATGCAGTAATTATTTTTTGATTCTATTCATTTAGATTTGTTAATTTCTGTTATCCCTTTTCCTGCTTAACATGTGGCAGAACATCCTTTGGTACCAGTATGGTGAAAACAAATTCTTTCACTTTCTGATTTACTTAAAATATGCCTTTATTGGGCCAGGGATTTTGCTCAGTGGCACAAGCGCCAGCTTGGCAAACAAAAGGTTGTGAGTTCGATCCCCAGTACAAAAAAAAAAAAAAGCCTTTATTTAAGGTTCATTCTTGGTAGTGTTTCATTGAGATACAAAATATATAGTTTCAGAGCATCATAAATTTTTTGACAGCCCCTTTTTGACACTACGGGGACAGCTGTCAGTCTGCTGCTATTGATCACTAACTTGGTGTGCTCCTAAAAATGGTGTATATATTGCCTAATTTTAAAAAATTGTTTTATATGTAAACTGTGGCCCAAAATATATAGAATGCCATTACATTAAATCAAATACCCATCATTTTCTTATAAAAATACACACACAAAAATACACATACCCAAATTTCCCTCACATTTAATGTAAGTAGGTGAAAACTGAACCAGTCTCCCAAAGATAGACTTGATCTTTATCATTGAGAAAACAGCAAATTGAACCATACTTCCTTCAATCAATATCAGACACTGATTTTACAATTTTATCATTTAACTTGTCGATAAATAATGGAGGAAAGATAAGGCCATTACCACTTTATAGATAAGGAGAGAAAAGTATAGAAAAGTAAAGTGGTTTATTTAGAGTCTTCTATTAAGGATGATTATGGAACCAGATTCCAGACTTTCTAAACTTCAGTTAAAAATTTTATAATACTTTGAGGAGACTAGACTATAGGAAACGCTTTATAAATCATTTACTCAATATATAATTTTGACATTTTATGCTAAAGGACAATTGAGAAAATAAGGAAGATTATTTCTCAGTATATAAACACACTAGGTTCTTTAATATATTGTCTCAGCCTATAATGATTAATGTTTCATTGTTCTGTGGAAATTCAGAAGTTACATCTCCTAGGAATTTCAGTGTTGCAAAATAACTCCAGCTGCTAAATTTTATCAAAATTTAATTAATAGTTTCTAGGTGTATTTAGCTACAACTCTTATTAAAACATATTTCATCAGGAATAAGAAAAGTTAAGAAACGTGAATATGAAAAATATGTTAGAAATATTTTTTTAAAGTTGCTATAGGCAATATGTTAAATTTCCTTTCTCTGAAAATTTGCATCATCTTTCTCATGCAGCTGGCTGACACAAACTGACAACTTTATGAATATTTTTACTGGAAATTATAACTCAATTGAACTGTTTTGAATTAAGGGAACTGAACTTTCATTTCTTAAATTGCACCAAATTTTCATGGTAAGTCATATTTTTATTATACAAGATAAATAAATCTGAACTCCTGAGTGTCAACATAAATCACTTTATAAATGTCTACTAACGCCTAGCATGATATTCAAAGAAGTCTAAATGGATTTTTACAGTGTAGGCTCTGTTAATATAAACATATTTCCCAATGAAAATTCCTCAATAAAAGCTTATGTGAAGACTGTGTTAAAGCCCTCCTTTAAAAATCTACTCAATTGAATTCTTTTTTAAAACAGTATTCCCATTTCTAGACGTATGGAAATTAAAGTATTTCAAACCAGCAGTACATATAACAATTCATGTTTTCTGGGATTATATGGATATATTTTTGTTTTGAAATGAAATATATGATATTGATCATTGCTATTTTGACAAAATCCAGTATAAACAGTTTATGAAGATATTCTTTAAACATTCCATCATAGTTTTTTACAGAAAAATTATTGCTTATTCTTCTTGACAAAAATATTAAAGCAAAATATATCAAAACAGAAGTAGAATTTACATATTTAAGTATTTTATGTAATTTACTTGACACACTGTGGAACAAAATTTTTATAGTACTAAAAATTATTTTTAAAGTGATATAAATCGTAATTCTTAATTTACATCTTATATCAGTGAGAAGTTATGCCAACTTACAAATATTAAACTGAAACTATTTTCATGAAATAGTTCATACAATAATAACAAATGTGAAATGACTCTTTGAAATGATAGTGAAGTAATGGATACCATATCACCAAGAATATTATTAGGAGGAATTAAACATCAACTTTGACACAGATAAACATGTTTCTGATATTCCAAGGTTACAATTATTAACCACACTCCTTTGGGGTTTTTTTGTTTTTGTTTTTTTGTTTTTTTTTTTTTTGGTACTGGAAATCAAACTCAGGTCTTACCAGGCAGGCATGTATGCCACTGAGCTATAGGCCCAGCCCCTTCTTTTTAAGGATATTAAATTTATAAATCAATTTTAAGATCACAGCAAAATTAAGGGGAAGATGCAGATCCTCCCAACACACACATATGCACAGTCTACCCCATTATCAACATTCTCACCAGGGTGGTACATTTATTATAATTGATGAGTTTACATTGTCGCAACCTAAATCACGCAAAGTCCATAGTATAGGGTATTCCAAGGGGAAGGAAGACCAATTGAAGCAGCCAGAACGACCTGGGCAAAGATTGTTCAAGAATCAAGAGTATGCTTGAAGTATTCAAAAGTCCAATAAAAATACAGATTCTCTTATTTTACCTGATAATAATAATGAGTGATTTTCAGAAGACTGAAGGATGTGGAGACTCTAGAGTTATATTATTTGGGGGGATCATTTAAAGAATAATAAGACTCTTAAGAGTTCCACAAATAAACTAGTCCTAAGAGGACATTTCAAGAAAAAGGGGAAAGGGAGATCTGTCAAAAGGAAACAATGTGGCCATTCAATCTAATTTGCTCTGTTTATTTCTATCTAAAACTAATTGTATGTCTGTGTACATTAGCTTACATTAGAAAATCTAATTTACCTGGAAAAATCTTATCTTAACTATTTCACTTCTCATTAATTATATTAACAATGACAAATGTAGAAATGATATCTATGTGGCTGTCATAGTAGTTATAACCAGACTCCGATCTCACTTTCTATTAAGTACATTGTTCAGGGTCATAGACAGACTCGAAAGCTAAAAACTGAGTAGTGCTTTTGATTGTTAAATCTAGTATTAAGAATTTGATGTTTACTTTTCATATTTCTATCCTCTAAGTGAGCTAAACCACTTTGCCTTTAATTTCTTACCACTAAAAAGAAATCATATCTTTAGAAAGCCTTAGATGCTGCATGTCAAAGGAACACATTATTTTTCTATTTTCAATGAATTATGTAGCTAGGTTAATACATAAACACATGTCACTTTTTTCTTTCTTTCTTTCTTTCTTTCTTTCTTTCTTTCTTTCTTTCTTCTTTGTTATAATGGCTTTAAAAAACTGAATAGAAAACTACGTATTATATACAGGTTGATTTTTTGATCATTCACATATTTAAATATATCACAAGTTTAGAAAGATTATTTAATATGAAGGATGATGAGGATGAGTCTAACTTTGTAGGTAAATAATATTTTAAACTTCTCAATAAACTATATGTAACATCCAATTTTACATCTACCACATTGGCAGTATGTCTTCTTGGGCATTATTTCAAAATATTTTTAGAAAGTCACTGTACTTTATAATTCAATTCATGTGGTTGAAATGCCCAATCTTAATTAAGATGACTTAGGAAACACAACTATCTTTCTCATGACATATCTTTAACACTGAAAATATTGGACACTATGCCTAAAAACATATTCCATTTACATTGGTTAAACTATTTCAGTTCTTTTTGGAAACTTACCTGTTTTGCTTTCACAAACTATAGTTTTGAATGACCTGCAGTGATTACAAAACTTCAAGAAAAGTGTTATTTATTTTTATCTAAATAAAAAATTTTTAAGTCTTTTTGAGGCATGAATCTGAAAGTTAGCAAGGATGTGCCACATAATATCTTGAAATATCTTTTGAACATATTGAGAAGTTACACTAAGGCCTCTATTGAATGTAATATTTCCTGCTGTAAGTAGATCTACTTGTTAATTAAACTCACAATGAAATAAACATACTGTGACAATCCTGTCCATTGGTATCAGCATAATGTTCTAATTTCTCTACAGGAAAATCTTTGGATTATTCAAATATAATGTTTAGATATCCTTCATCCTCTCTTCTCTTTAAATTAGCACTTATTTATTTGACTTGACATTTCTTTGATATGTTATTTAAAGCTTTCTTGGAAATACTAATTTATGAATGCTTCCTTAAAATATGGGGCCCATAGTAGAACACAGTATGACAAATGTCCATGGACCAATGTGGAATTGTAATCAGAGGTGCCAACTTTTCTTCTTGTCCTAGTGTCCACCCTATCAGTTCTTCCCCTTTCCTTATGTATGTATGTGTGATTTGGAAAAGCATGTAGTATTGTTGACTTGTATCTAGCTGCAGTCAATTATATCTATTTAGTTTTTCTTTGCATGTTATTTACCCTATATAATATTTTAGTTGAATTTTCAAACCAAAATTCACATGTAATAGTCAAAGCTCCTAAATATGCACAACAACAACAACAACAGCAAAACAGAAGCGGTCCATTAGACTTTATTAAAAGGAAAGGAAATAGAGACTGGGTAGCTCAGTGTCTCATGGGATGAGAGAACCAGACTGGTGGGGCAGGCAAGAGTGCAGTTACCCTTTTTGTGTTCCTGAATCTGAAAAAAGTCCTATTTCAGCTTTAAATAATTTTTGAAAAGAGAGCATCCAGAAAATTTCCTGTCTCTCAATGCAACTCATAAAGTGTAGAGTTTCACAGGTACAGAGTGAAGTTCAGAAGACCGACATGTGCAAATATTAACAATGTCCACTACTGCATTTAAAAGGTGTGAAATTTACTCTGTAACTTGAGCCCCCGGTGGTTAAAATTTTATGCCAACTTCACTAGGCTAAAAGAATCTCGGATAGCTGGTAAAACGTTAATTCCGAGTATGTTTGTGAGGGTGTTTCTGGAGGAGATTAGCACTTGAATCGGATGAATGGGGAAGATCACCCATTACCAATGTGGGCAGTCATCATTCAGCCCCTGAGGTCTTGAAAAGAACAAAAAGCCATGTAACTTCTTTCTCTTTCTTTTCAAGATGTGACATATGTTTTTCATTTGCCCTCAGACATCGCGGCTCCTGGTTCTCCAGTCTCTGGACTCTGGATTTACCTTCTTCCTTCCACGTAGGTTCTCAGGGTTTTGTCTCAGACTGAATGTTACCATAGAGCATCAGCTTCTGTCATTCTCAAACTGTTACATTTATACTAAATTGCCCCTGTGGCTCCCTGATTCTGTGGCTCACAGGCGGCATGCCATGGGCCTCCTTGATCACTATGTGAGCCAAGTCCCATTAACATTTTTTTTTTCTTGTATCCAGTTGATTCTGTTTGTCTTGAGAAGCCTAATTCAAAGCCTTTCCTTTGTATTAAAATGATAAAGCTACATGTTCTTTGGTATCTTGTTATGGTTTATTATTATGTAACATTACCTGTTAATATTTAATGCAAAGAATTATCTGGAATTCAAATATTAAGTTAATGAACACAATAAAATCCTGTCAAATTTGAAAAAAGAAGGGAATTTCTGTTAGAAATTATTTTTTAGAGATCAAAGTGATGATTTCATTATATTTGAGAATCTGTTACAATTGTAATAACACAAAAAATTTTAATATATTAGAATCCTTAGTATTTACACAAGATCACACAAAGTAGGACAAATAAATTTCTGTCTGAAAATTACCAGAAGTGCTTATTAAGATGCATATTGTTAAACTCTTAGTTTAAACCTACTAATTTATAATCTGAGATAGAAACTAAGAATATGAATCTTTAACAAAGCATCTGTGTGACTTTGTGACAGAAACAGTTGATAATCTTTGCACTAAATATTATCTATCTTGTTAATTTACATAGTTAGCAAATTTCTCCCCTAAATTGCTGCTATGATTGAAATCAGGCATCTTTGTAACAGCAGTACTATAACATTGAAAACAATGTAATTGCAGATTGGTGCCTATTTATATCTTTTAAACTGGTAATTTAATTTTGAATCCATAGTATATTCATAGTATATTCATGGTATATTCAAAATAGTTAAAAAATCAGGATATACAATGATTCTTCTACTTCTGTTTTCCTTCTTTTTATCACATGTCTTAGTTTATCGTGTATCTTGCTAATTTTTATACAGGGATGTTTTTTATTTTCCCTTCTTTCTTCCACAAAAGATAGCAAACCATGCACTATTCTATGCTTTGATTTTGTGATTTAGCATATATCATGAATATCTTTTCACATTAATGGTGAACACATTACCACCCATTAAATAATCTTAACTTTTCTTTTATCCTAAAATGTTTTTTTTATACGATTACATTAGACCACTTTAATAATATTTGGCAATTCTTCATATTGCAACGTTAAAGAATGATTATTAAGAGCCGGGCATGGTGGCGCACTCCTTTAATCCAAGCACTCAGGATGCTGAGACAGGAGGATCGTTGTGAGTTTGAGACCAGCCTAGGCCACAAAGTGAGTTCAAGGCCAGCCTGAACTGCATAGTAAGACACTGTCTCAAAAAATAGGGCTGGAGATTTAGCTCAGTGGCATAAGAGCCTGCAGGCGTGAGATTGTGAGTTCAATCCCCAGTACCAAAAAAAAGAAAAGAAAAGAAAAGAAAAGAAAAGAAAAAAAAGTATGATTATTAAGGAATAGATTATTCTGTGAAGAATGTTAAAATTCCTCATGATACCAACTTTTTTAATGAAGGTGAATTTTTATGATAATAATAAAACTTCACTGAGTAGTAACTTTATACCATTGCTTTAAAGTATTTAAACATTTTTTTTTTTTTTTTAGCGGCACCAGGCATTGAACTCACAATCTCACACCTGCCAGTGTAGGTGCTTAAGCTACTGAGCCAAACTCCCAGATCTGGTTTTTTAAGGCAGGGTCACACTATGTAGCTCAGGCTGGCCTTGTGCTTGCGTTGTAGCCCAAGCCGGTCTC
>RJWM01038041.1:0-17031 GCA_004363535.1 Dasyprocta punctata | reverse complement strand
GAGTGAGGGTTTTAGAAGACCCTCTGAGCTGGGCAAGGCGGGGCATGCCTGTGGTTCCTGCACTTGGGAGGCGGAAGCAAGGGGGCTGCTGCTGGTTTGAGGCCAGCCTGAGCTATGGTGGGAGGCCCTGTCTCAAAAATCAAAACAAACAAACAAAAAAATAAAGACACGGGTGATAAGGAAGCTGCAAAGACAAATGAGAGATGTGCTTCTCCAAGTGGAGCCAGACTTCTAAAAGCTTAAGGCACAGACAGCCCAAGGCTGCCCCGCGTGTCTGGTTCAGGGGATGCTGTCTGCAGAGTGAGGCAGGGTCGTGCTGCCCGAGCTCCCGGCCCTAACGCTAACCCTGACAAGGCCATGGGAGCCGCAGTGCTCACCTCTCCCAGACTGGCTGATGCCACCCTGCCGAGGGCCGGGAGGAGGTGCGCCCGGGTCCGCGCTGCCCACACACAGCAATCCCTCTCCCCTGTCTGGAGACCGCAGGGCGGAGCCGGATCCAGGAGCTCAGTGCCCGGACAACTGCCACTGGACAGACCCTGGCGTCCTGGCAGACGTCCACTCCCTGCGCGATAAAGGAAGGAGGAAAAGGTGAAATGTACCTTTTCCATAGGGCTGAAAGTCTGTAGAAGTAAAAAGCTTCGCCAGTGCTTCATGAGGGCCGTGCAGCTGCGGGCGGTCTGCATGGGTGAACGACGCAATGAAGCCACGCATTTCCTGCGGTAGGCACCCATTCACAAAACCAATTCCTGTGGGAGGCACCCATTCACAAAACCAATTCCTGTGGGAGGCACCCATTCACAAAACCAATTCCTGTGGGAGGCACCCATTCACAAAACCAGGGTCAGCGAAGCCACTAGCTATGCTACGGTCAGTATTGCCACAGAGTTTCCCTTCTTCTAAAAGTAAGGCAAAGCGAGTTACCTTTTCTGAAACTTGTTCTTTTTTAAGTCAATTTAGAGAAATTTTAAGGTAAAGAAGCCACAGTGACTGAAATGCAACAAAATTCTTACAGCAACCCTTTTCAAGCATATTGCAGTTAATTGGTTACCTTTTGCAGCTCTGGGCATGGAACCAGCGGCAACCTGCTAGGCCAGCCCCGTGCTCCTGAGCGCCAGCCCCAGCCTGCTTAGCTTCTGGTTCATACGTGTGTCTTGGAGCAGCTGTCCCATTCCAAGCCAAGAATGCAGTGCGAGGTGACCGGAGGCCCCTCACCCCAGACAGCAGCCAGCTCTTTGTGGTGGGAACACCCAGCACCCTATGTGCTAGCTATTTGGAAATAGCTATAGTGTCGTATCGTGCTATCCCTCTGCCCAGCGTCACCCCTGCGCCCATTAAATGTCCTCTGTCTATGGCTGCTGTATGCCCTACCCATATTCTCCCCACAGTCTGCAAGCCACTATCTTAATCTCCCTGTGTGTGTGTGTGTGTGTGTGTGTGTGGGTGTGTGTGTGTAGTGCCGGGGATTGAACCCAGGGCCGCATGCCTGCAAAGAAAGGGCTCTACCGCTGAGCCGCATCGCCAGCCCCAGTCGCTACTTCTGAGATCAGCTTCTTAGTTCTCCTATGTAAGCGAATACCTGTGCGATTCATCTGTCTGTCCCTGACTCATTTCCCTTACCACAGAGTCCTCCTGGTCCATCCGTGCTGCTGCAGGGACAGCACCTCATCCTTGTCCCGCTGAGTGCACGCCCCCTGCTCAGGGAGACCTTGCTTTCTCTGCCGAGCCAGGGACCCGAGGCTGACTCCATGTCTTGGGGACCTGGAATGGGGCTGCAATAAAAGCACAAGTGCAGCTGTTTCTCTGACACACTGATTTGATTTCTTCATAAACGCAGGCAAGAAAATTTAGAAATCGACCAATGGGATTACGTCTAACTAAAAAGCTTCTGCTCGCTCAGTAAACAATCAACAAAATGAAGACTGAAGAATGGGAGAAAATATTTAAAAACTATTCATCCATGCAGGGATTACTATCCAGAATACATGAGATATGATCAAAAGATAGTTTATATTTAAATCTTTAAAACGTTACAGTAAAAAACACCTTGCCATTAATCTCCCTCACAACAGACCCTTTCACGTCAAACACACTTGTCCCGTTATTCCTGCCACTTCCTGAAGCAGTTCCGGAAGTTCTCTTTCCTGAGTGCCTTTAGTTGTGTTGCCATAGCTGCCTTTATGTCCTAAATTGATTGAAAACGTTTACCTTTCATGGTCATTTCGACTTGGGGAAAAACCCGAGGTCGCGCGGTCCCGGATCTGGTGAATAAGTGCAGGAGGACCCAGGGTAACGACCTCACAAGCCTGCCTTTCAGGGTGGCGCACAGCTGCAGCATTCACCATATTTTTGATCACAGTTTGTGAAGACACTCAGGAAAGAAGAATTCTAGAACTGCTTCAGAATGTGTCAAAACAATGGAATGAATGTATCAAAGTGAGGGAAGTATTTTGAAGGGAATTAAGGGGAATGTGTCTTTAATGTAAGAATTTTTAAAAATGTAAACATTCCCTGTGTATTTAAATCATCCCTTGTATGAGGAACTCAGATGAGTCAATAGCAAAAGAATAATCCAATTTAAAAATGGGCAAAAGAGCTGAACAGATACTTCTCAAAAGAAGATACATAAATGTACAACAGGTGTGTGAAGGATTCCGGGCATCACTAATCACCAGGGAAAGGCGAATGGGAGCACAGCGAGGCAACGTCCCTCTTCGGTTAGGATGGCTGTTCCCCGAAACCAAGAACGGGGCGGGGCACAGACTTAGCCCGGCGCTCAGGCCTCAGCACCTGTGCCGCAGGGTGACCCGAGAGGGGACCCACGCCGATGAGGCTGGGAGCGAGCCAAGCGCGTGGGCCCCACTGGTGGGGACCAGAGCGAGTGCGGCTGTCACAGGAGACAGCATGGAGTCTTCTCAGAAACTAGAAACAGAACTGCCCCCCTGCTGGGTCTCTTGCATGTTTATTAAAGCCTATTCTATTCTATTCTAGTCTCGATTCCTGCAGGGTCTTGCTGCATAATTCGGGCTGGCCTTGAATTCACTATGTACCCCAGGCTGGCCTTGAACTCGTGGCGATCCTCCTGCCTCAGTCTCTCGAGTGCTGGGATTGCAGGTGTGCACTACATTTGGAAATGAATTGTGAATTTTATGTCGAACATTATAGTTGGGTTGCATATGATATAGTGCCATCATCACAGACACTATTGCAAAACATTTTCATTTCACCCTATAAACCACTATCATATGTATCATGGCGTCCAAACTCATAAAATAATAGCTTTTAAAACTCTAGCTTGGGATGGTGGTGCATACCTGTAATTTCAGCACTCGGGAGGCTGAGGCGGGAGGATCACCACTAGTTCAAGGCCACCCTGTGCTCCACAGAGAGATCCTGTCTCACAAAAAAATCTAGACCCATACGTTTTTGTAAAGAGATCCCATGACATTTCATTCATACTATGTGTAAACCTACGTTCATAAAAGGGACATAGTCTGCAGGCCGAGGCAGGAGGGCTGCTTGAGTGAAAATGAGCTCATGTCATTTAAAAACAATACGGTGACCCTGTAGGGCCAGCAGGTCTGCAGGCAGGGAGTGAGGAGCACAGCGCGCCCTGACTGGGCGAGAAAACTCTACTGGAGAAAATCCCTGGGGAACGGTCTCAAGGACAAGGGTGGAGGAAAGAGAAAACAAGATGGTATAAAAAGACACAAGATAGCACGGGCGGTATCCGGGCCTTAGTGGAGGGAGGGGCCCAGCAGGGCGCAGGGCAGCGGGAGGGGCCGGCTGACCCCCGGGAAGCCCTCGCGGCCAGTCCACGCTGTGCACCAACACACACGGGCAGAGGTGTCCACGCCGGGTCACCGCGTCACCACAGAGCCCACGTAGCACTTCACTGAGCCGCCCTGGAGCAAGGCCCTTCTCTGCCAACTCGCCACCCGCCCCAGAGCCAAGGCCCTGTCAAGGACAAACAGAAAGAACCTACGTGAGGGCCATCAAGAGAGATGGCACCAGCAGGGGTGGCCGGTTTAATCCAAAGACAACGGGGCTGTGGCAAGTTTCTGGCAGGGAAGGGGTTCGGGGACAAAGGCCCCAGGAGCCCCTGCGCTGGTCTCATGGGGTGGCTGTCTCCTCCCTTCCCCCACCAGTAAAGTCCCTCCCTTCCTAAGCTTTGTCTCTTCCCTTGCTGGTGCGGAGTTTGCGAACCCAGGGGGCTCCTCAGACAGCAGCGCCGCGGGGTGCAGCCCAGGGCCCCACACAAACTGCTCCTCTGCTTCCCGGGCAGCTCCAGTGGAATGGCGCTAGGCGGCCCCGGGCCGTGGGAGAGGGCAGGTGGAGAGCAGAAGCAGACGGGCTTCCCCCCGCCTTGCGAGCACCCCCTTCCCCACCCATCCCCCTCCTGTCTGACGTCAGGAGGAGCGCGCCCAAGCCTTGCCCTCGTGGGCATGGGTGCACTGTGTTTGGAGAACACAGGGCGAGGCGGGGGTCCCCTGGGACGTGTGTGGTGTCACTGTGAGTGTTCACGGGGGCCCAGGCCCACGACACACACAAGGTCAGGGTGCTGCTGCCCCAGGCTGAGACCTTAGCACCACGAAGGTGTTACTGCGGGTCCCCGAGATGCGGCCACATCCAAACCTGGAAGCACTGTTTTGAGAAAGGGGCCGTGCTGTAGCGGTCATTTGGGTTGGATCTTTCTGGTCACGCCAACTCTAATGACACGTGTCTTCATAGAAGTCAGAAGGGCGGGGGAGAGGGGGAGAAGAGGAGGAGGCAGGGACTGGAGGACAGGGCCACAGGCCGAACCGCAGCCACCACCAGAGGCCAGAGAGGGGAGGGCCAGAGCCCGAGAGGGCAGGGTGTGTGCTCCCTGAGCCTGGTCTCCGGGCCCGGGTCCAGAGCAGCACATTCTGCTGTCTGAGGCTTCGTCACAGCAGCTAGGAGCCCAGGGCTGACTACGGCGCTCACCGGAACAGTGGGCACTCACAGGCCAGAGCCTTGCCAGGCGCTCCGCTAGTACTGAGACCCCTTTCCCGTCCTCGTTGTGGTCCAGGAAGGTTTATAATTATAATCCCAAGGGGACGTTATTGGAATTCTAATCCGCTAATTCCAATCTACCACTTCCAGTGCAACCCATGGTGAGAAGAAAGACACTGAGACTTGTGTACCACTGAGACGGCCCAGGGGTCCTGAGTCCAGGCAAGACGGTGTTCACCAGAACAAGGGCCATGACCCAGGGCCCAACCCGGGTTTTATTAATTCTCCATGAGGGGAGTGGCTCGGGGATGAGTGACAGTGAGAGTGGCGGGAACTACGTGACTGCAGTGACTGCTGTGAGCTGGGCTGGGGTGGCCTGAGATCACCTCTGCGTAACACAGCGGAGGTAGGAGCTAATAATTTGGGGTTGGTGCTCCAGCTCTGATGTATAATCCTGTTTGCCCTGGAAGTCACAGCCTCTTTCTCGAGGCCAACAGCATGTAGCACGGCTCTCCATTCCCCACCCGGGCTTGACCATGGATTTGGGGAGTCACTGGGCGGGGTATCACTGACCTGTGGCCTTGCTTCAGAGATTGCACATCAGCTCCTCAGCCAGTGCTGTTTACGTTGCTTACAGCCAAGTGAAAGGACAAAGAAATAGCCTGGCCAGCTCTGTACGTATCAGTACAGGGGGATGGGGCCAAGTTCGCCCAAAATGGAGACGGCTGCTCTTCTTTCCAAGAATAGTCATCTCTGTGGCTCCCCACACACTAGGCCATGTCACAGCACTACCCTGCTTCACAGGACACAGGTTCCAGGACCCACCCAATTCACTTCGATGACACTGAGGCCCATGGCTAGGGAGTGACTGGGCTGCGATTTGAACCCAAGTCTGTGTGACTCCAGAGGCTGACTCGGGGCATGCACCCACCAGCTGGCACAGACAAAGGTGCGCTGGGGCTGCTGACCGAGTGATAGGAGTTCCCCGTCCCCTCTTACAGACAGCCCCCGCTCCTCCGGCAGCTGCGCTGGGCAGTGAGCAGCATGAGACCCGCTCTCCACGCCCCCGTCCTGGAGAACAGCGACCTCGCCGCGGGGAAACATCCCGGCCAGCTCTGCGTCCATTCAGCCTGGGGGTCACCCCGGTTTCCTGGCACATTTTCGCAGAATTCTTGGGAAACTATTTGTCCTTGGGTAAGGACATCAGTCAGAAGGGTCTCTTGCAGGTTGCTTCTGCTGATTTTGACTTTTGGGAGAACTGTCTCACTGCCCTGGGGGCATATTGACAAAGAAGCATTTGGTTTTTTAAGGCTTAAACAATGTCCTCTGAGCTCACTCAACTGTCAGGTGATAAGTCCTGGACTCTGGTGATGGCAAGATTTAGAAACTAAGCATTTCTTTCTTTCCTTTTTTTTCCCTGTAGTTTTATCCAGTCTTTTAGAAACCAGAAACAATTGTTCTCTATTTGCTGACAAGGCCAAAGCCAGTGTGTGTGTGTGTGTGTGTGTGTGTGTGTGTGAATTGGGTATGGTTGCTTTTGTTTTGTTACCTTTTTTTAAATTTTCTTTTTATTGGTACATGTTTACAGTATATAATGATTACACTCATTGTGGGGCACAGATGCTTAACACCCCTTAATTCTTTTTGCATTGCTTTTCCCTCTCCTCCTAACTGGTTAGGGGATGCTTGAAAGTGCATTGAAACAACCTAATGGCAATACGCTAAGAGATGCTAAAAAGCACACTGTTGGAAGCGCTAATGGAACTGGCAATCATGAGTTCTTGTGGCTGTAGTTAAAAAGCTATAGGTGTGGAGACTGCCAGAAAGATCTGGTGTGGTGTTTGTGCCCCTTTTTATCTAGCCTAGTTCTGTTTTTATATTACTATTAATTACTCCATCTTTTTTAAAAGGGAAAAGGAAATGTGGACTAGGAATAGGTCCTGAGAGAGGAGGGGTCCTGAATGGGTGGCCCAGCTTTATCTCTTTCAAACAAAATCGGCACCCCACTTTCCAGGCAGGGATGTTGAGTCTTGGTGCATGTCGTCTAAGAAAAAGAGAGCTGCTACATAACGACACTGCAGGCTCGTTTTAAAGCACGCCCCCTCACTGCCCCGGCTCAAGCGAGCCAGGGGCTCACCCTGTGCACAAACTCCCGCGCACACCCGCAGCTCCCCACAAGCAGCTCGCTGGCTGCAGGAACGCGAGCCTCAGTCTCTGGCTCTGGCAAGCGGGTGTCGAGGGAGCTCGAGTTGGGGCTGTGGCCAGGACTGACCTTGGATCCCTCATTCTGTCTGTGCTGGGTTTCCAGCATCGGGGAGCTGTGACCCAAGTCTGTCCAGCAAAGATGCCCTTGCTTTGCTCCCGCCAGCGATGCCAAAAGGCTGGGCCCGATCCGATCCGGCGCTGCTTCGGAGGCTGTTGCTGGGGACCCCCAGCAGCCCCCCAGGGCGGGGAAGGGTTAGCACTGACAGAAGGCAATGGCCTAAACACAATGGAAATGGGCCCCTGACTTCACCTTTTGGTCACATGCCTCAGGCTGGCCTTGAATTCATGATCCTCCTGCCTCAGCCTCCCACAGTGCTGGGATTACAGGTATGTGCCACCACACCTGACACACACTTCACTTTTATGGACCCTTCTTTCTGTCCAAGGCTACTTTATACAACCTTCAGTGGTCATTTGCATCAGAAGCCTTAAATGTGCAGGAAGGGGGCTCTGCTAGTTCTGGGGCGGGGCCACGGGAATGGGAGGGCTTGCTTCCGAGGCAGGGATGTGGGTGGGAGGTCCTGCTAGGTTAACTTCCTGTTAGTTAGAGCAGGGCAGGCCTTGCAGAAAGGAAGAGGTCATTAAAATGTTTCATGGACTACGAAGCTAAACGGGCAAAAAGCAGGAAACCTTGAGCCCAAAGCTCATATTGAAAGCTGTTTGCTTTTTCCCTTAACAAATTGGAAAAAGAATGTGTGTGTGTGTGTAAACCTCATTCATTTACACACCCCCCGCCCACCCACCCACCCATCCATCCTGGAACTGCACTCCCCACTGAGTAGGGGCACAGAGACGCTGGGAACGGCACGGACGAGGCTCTGTGTGCAGGAAGCTAAGCCCGGGCCCAAGGCTACGATGGACGGACGACCGCACATGGCTGTGAGTGCCGGGGAAGGAAGGAGTGCGCCGGGGCTGAGGAAAGGCTTCCCCGGAGCCTGCAGCTCACAAGCACAGACTCGGTGCTCAGCCAGCCGCGAGCCTCGGGTGAAAGTGTGGCCCTTCTCATGGTGAGGGTGCCCCACGCAACACTTGGAGAGTATTTGTACTAAAGTTATTATTTATCTGAGATAAAAACACGACTGTGTGTTCGGAGTTGTATCCTGTAGGAGGCTTCGTGAGCTCAGGGAGGGGGTGACGACGGCACGCAGAGGCAGCTCCTCGAGTGTGGCTTGTTCAGGGACTTGTCCCCGAGTGCCCACAGGGACAGAAGAGGTGGCAGGGCCAGATCATGCACAGAGTTGGCATTGTAGTCTGATCTTTGGAGTTTTAAAGAAAGATCACGGTAATGCAATGATTAATTTCCCTGAATACTCCAGTTTTGCTCATGTTTCCCAAAGCAGCTCCACTGACACTGCAAAAAGAACAGCTTTTAGCTGGGGCACAGCAGCACCCAAGTCCTGAGAAGCTGAGGCAGGAGGACCGAGTCCAAGGTCAGCCCGAGCAACTTAGTGGGATCTGGTCTCAAAATAAAAAAAAAATAGGACCAGGCATTTAGCTCAGCAGTGTAAGCACCTGCCTGGCCAGTATGAGGTCATGAGTTTGATCCCCAGTTAAAAAAAAAATTCTAAAAAAAAAAGAAAAAAAGGAGCTTGGGGATGTAGCTCCATAGGCTTTGGGCTCAATGCCCAGCACCACAGGTACAGGCACGGGTGTGTACGCGCGCGCACACACACACACACACACACACACACACAAGGAAAGAGAAAACGGCCTAAAGTGCTACAGGAGGAAGAGACCGCCTAGGGACTTTGATTCTTACTAGAGGGCGACTGAGTGTTAGAAAAGGACATCGCGCAGGGAGACCTGTTGCTGCAGCACTCTGAAAACGGTTTCCAACGCGGCACTCCGCCTTTACAGTGATGTTTGACTTCAGGTCTAATCTGGACAGCACACAACAGCAGAATTTGTACACTAGAGAGGAGAAAGTGTGTTCAATCTTAACATCGGTGGGATCGATTTCGCCTTCACACGCTCCGTCCTGACACCGACCAGCACACTCTTCCGAGGTGACTCAGATCCTGTGCACAGACACAAAATTATAAAAACCCAGCAGCCCTAGCCGGGGCCGGAGAGCTGGGCTGTGTCATAGGCCAGCTGAAAGCCTGTAAAACATAAGACTATGTTCACCCATGACTCAGTCCCCCTTACCCCCCTGCGATGTTCTTAAAGTGGTGATACTAACTGACTGTCTGCCAGGATGTGCTGTCCCCGTTTCTTCTAAAAGATAATATATGGTAACATATCGGCCTCCCTGCAAAATGACCTCACCTAGCAAGTTGACACAAATTTCAGCAAAGTAAAAGGGTAAAGATAAGACTTTCCCATGTATGACTATCACTGAGAGATAAACTGTTCTAACCAGGCTGTGCTTTTTGCTTTAAATTCTTGCTGTAAAGGCTCGGCGCTGCTGTGGCTGCTCTGAGCCTCCCTGTGTGGAGGATGTCAGGCAGTCAGGGCTGCTGCTCTGAGCCTCCCTGCGTGGAGGATGTCAAGCAGTCCGGGCTGCTCTGAGCCTGCCCTGCGTGGAGGATCTCAGGCAGACCCAGCCGCTTATTATTATTATTAAAGGCTCCGAAACTTCTGATTTGGTCTCATTGGCCTCCTTGGTCCAGTTCGGTATCAGACCATTACAGGCCGTGACCCCTGCAGGCTCGCGCTGCGCTCTCCAGCCCCAGCCCCTCACTCAGACACTCAGCACTCCGTGCACCAGGCAGGAGAAAACGCGCTTGTCTTCCAGGAGGGAGACCAACACGATGGAAATGTCACCAAGAAAAATGAAACCCAGAAAGAGCACTTGGGTGATGCTTTTGATCTGTTACGGAAGGTCTCTGGGTTGGTGGCGTTTAGGTGCAGGGTCAGGCCGACAAGTAAGATCCAGGCACGGGCGACACGAAGGCACAGTAGGGGCAGCGCCCCACCCCCTGACTCCGTCTGTAGGCGAGGCAGGCGCACAGCGCCAGGGTGAGGCAGGCAGACCTGAGAGTGGCCAGCTGGGGAAACCGAGGACCTGTACACTGCGAAGCAGCTGGCCAGAGGGCTCAGCAGAGGAGGTCACGGCCTAAAGGACCTGAGCCCTGACCCACCACACTCTGTCCCAACAGCTCGGTCACAGCAGACCCAGCCGGGAAGAGCTCGGTGACACGGAGGTGCGGAAGGCGTGTTCCTGACCTCGAGCGTCACGGAATCCAGCAGGGTGCCCAGAAGTTCCGTCTCCCAGCACGGAGGCAGACGAAGCGGGGGTCAGCGCCCCCACCCCACGCTCCACTTTAGACTTCCTGGAGATTTATTTGACCCTTCCCAGTAAAGAACTCTGCCTGCAGCCAGCGTAGGACGTGACACATCCCCAAACCGTCTGTGGATCCACTCGCCTTTCAGTGACGGTGGTGTCAGCAGGGGAATTCGGATCTTTAATGATCACTTTTAAAAGATCTTCAAACACATCAGCCGGCAGTGCAGGGATGGACGCGGTCTCCGTTGGGCACACGCTGCCCTTCACGGGGCGGCTCTGCCTGGAGGCCGGCAGGGGAGGCCGAGGCGCCGGCCCTCTCAGAGCCGTCAGCTGTGTGCAATGCAGGGCTCCACCCGCAGCGCCCAGATGACCATTTGAGCTGTGAAACGTCCAGCGACAGCTCAGCGGACTGGGGAGACCACAGCATTTGAGGGAACCTTGACACCAAGCTCCAGGCCGGGCACCTCGGGGCAGAAGCTGGCACAGTGGCTCCGCGGGGACTGTGCTGGCCTCGCATGCTCGCAGTCGGTGCTTTGCTTGCTTGTCCTTCCCTGACGGTGGACCAAGAGGTGAGGCTGCGGAGGGGCTGGGCAAGCAGTGTCTGAAACGTGCAGTGCCCCAGGCCCAGCCTTGCCCCTGGTCACTCGCCTGGAAGGGGCTTGTGACGAGTTTTATGGCTGTGCTAAAAAAGTAACCCTATACAGCTGCATGAGTAAATACATACTATTAGCTTTTTTTTTTTTAAAGAGAAAAACCCCAGAAAAATCAATAAGCAAACAAATCAAAAACACAAGAACAATAAAAGCAAAACAGCAAAAATAAGAAACAATAGCAGTACAGAAATTAACACTGGCTGTTATATTGCATATTGTTATCTTCAAAATCGTTGCTCAGATTACCAGATACAGGAATGAAACAAAACAATAAAATGGGACAAAACATTGGATTGCAAAAACAAGACAGGAGGAAATCCCCCACAGTTGCTATAACGCATGTTGTTATCTTTCAAGTAGATGCTCAGACTACCAGCTTCAGGCCTGCAAAGTCAATCAAACACTACAAGTAATAAGTTATTTTATTTTTACTTCAGTTGCTATCATCTCAGCCTGACTTCCTCCAAATCAGCCCAGCCAGCTCACAGGAATGCATGGTTTGGCTTCTTGACTGCTATTAGCTTTCTATTTTATTTATTTATTTATTTATTTTAAAGATAATAAAATCCAACAAAACGTAACAGAACAAAGTCAATCAAAACAAAGCAGTAGAACTGGTACAAAACTTCAAAGAAAGATACCAGGAAAACAACAGCTACTATAGTGTATCTTGTTATTTTCGGAATAGCTGGCCATTCCATCAGGTATGGTAAAATCAAACCAAAAACAAAACAATAAAACCAATAAAAACAGAATACGAAATAAAGCAAAAGAAAAATTAATCAGAATAAAGTAAAACAATGAGAACAATATTGGGCCTCAAAGACAAGACAGAAGAGAATCCCCCGTATTTGCTACATTGCATACTGTCATCTTCCGAAGATGCTCAGACTGTTGGCCCCAGGTCTGCAAAATCAAACATACAATACAAGCATTTAGTTGCTTTATGTACCTTAGTTGCTATCAACTTAACCAGTCCTCCGAACCAGCAGGTTGCTTATGGGGTTGTGGGGAATTGTCCTTGATTCTTAGCCCTTGCGCCGGTATGCGTACGGGAGGCACAGATCTTTCTCTTCCTGGAGTCTGCACTGGTTGCGCACTCACCAGGAAGGCAGGCTAGCTGTCTTCTGGTTGGAGCCTCCCTGTCTCACTATTAGCTTTTTAAAGCTAGAATTATGCTGGGCGTGGTGGTGCACGCCTTTAATCCCAGCACTCAGGAGGCCGAGGTAGGCGGAGCGTTGTGAGTTCAAGGCCAGCTTGGGCTACAAGGCGAGCACAAGGCCGACCTGAGACACATAGTGCGACCCTGCCTCAAAAAACTAGGGCCGGGAATTTGGCTCAGTGGCTTAAACGCCTGTCTGGCAGGCACAAGGTTGTGAGTTTGATCCCTGGTGCCGCAAAAAAAAAAAAAAAAAAAAAAAAAAAAAGCTAGAATTATGAACATGTGATGTTTTTCTGAAGATTAGACTTACAGACAACATTTGTATTTTATGAACTATAAGTTTCTTCTGCTTGATGGCATCACAAATGAAGGAACTAGTGCAAGCACTGTAAAAGCACTCTAAATGTTTCAAAGAACTGCTAATTGATGCAGTCCTCCTGCCTCAGCCTTCCAAGTGATAGGATCACAGGTGTTCACTACCACATCTGGCATTTCTTAGGATCCTAGTTTGCTCAGTGCATCCAGCACTCTCCACCAAGCATTCTGCAAAGGCCTGGTACAGCAACACATGGAAGAGTAATTGCCGTTTCTGGGTTACCAGAGAAAGGAACAATTACTGTCAGCCACACAACAGGATTTCTGCGAGTGCTAATTATCAGGTCACTGGACCTTATACCACTTGTTCCTGCAACTTCCACTCGGAAAACCCTGTGACCTTATATGAGAGCCAGGGCCAAATTCCTGTGCCAACCAGGAAGTGCTTAAACACAGCGGAGAATGAGAAATGAAGCTCCAAAGAAAAGTCACGGAGGGCTCCTGGTGCTGAGCCCTGAGCCTCTTACTTGCTAGGCAAGCACGCTACCCCCAAGCTAAAAGACCATTAGTCCCCACGCCTCTTTTTGAAATAGGCTCAGGCTATGCTTGCCCAGCCTGGCTTGAAATCACCATCCTCCTGCCTCAGCCTCCCAAGTAGCTGAGATTTCAGATACATATCATTGGGTTCAGCTCAAATACGGTTGTTTTTTAAAACAGGCTTTAAATCCATGTCTGGAGTAAGAACTCATGGCTAGATACTACAATGCTGAAGATCAGAAAACAAACCATGGCCACCAGTTTTGCCCCTACTTCTCCACCAAAGGCCATCATCTCCAAACTGAGAGCGCCGAGAAGAGGGTGGTCAGGCTGTGCCGTGCGGGACAGGAGTGCGGAGGAGGCGTCCGCGTTCACCACAGGCGCCTCGGCGCGGAGTCCGCTGACGATGAGCACGGACTTCTGTCAGAACCAAAGACCAAAGCCTAACGATCACCACTCCTCTGCAACCAGGGGCGAAAGTGGATTCTACAGACTCCAGACCGGTGACCTCAGTGTGGAACTGGAGAATTTGCAAGGCAGATTGTGAACATTCCCCTAAGGACTGGTGGTTTCTGATTCAACAAAGAAAATGCTGCCCCAGAGGAAGTCCCTCTGTCGAGGCAGGACTGCCACAGCGGCTGACTGGGGAAACCGCAGGGACACAGCGGTGGGCAGCGGAAAGGAGCGAGCGCGCGGAGCACAGGCGCGGGCGTACGGGCCTATGTACTCCTGCCGGGAGTGCACAGAAAAAAAGGAGAAGTTACAGCAGTGTACTTCAGTCATATGGGAAGAATTTCAACCCAGGCAGTGTGGCCTCCAACTTGTGCTTCTCAAACGTACCAACAAGGGCAAAGGAGAGCCGCCCCTTTCCTGTGGACGCGTCGCTCACACAGGCGGCCTCACCGCTGGAGGCTGGTGGGCGGGAGACACTGTGGTGGGGGGGACAGGACAGTAGAGCTTGCCGCCTCGCTGCAGCAATGACTGCAGGGGGCCTGCATAAACCCCAGGGCTGTTTTCAAATCCCTGAGTAACCGGATGTCACTGGACAAAGGGAGAAGCGACCGCCACTGCTGTGCCTGTGCTGCCCTGGTGAGCTCAGGGCCATTAGAGAACTGTCCTAGTCTTAGTCCACCAATCAAGTCTTTTTGGTAAGAAACGTGTGACTGTGATTTCTATTGGCTTATTTTTTCAATTTGTCCTAGACTTGGGAAAGATCCTCCTGCACCTTTTGGGAATACTCTCCGCATGCAGGGCAGCGTCCGGTGGCATTTTAAGGTGATGTTTACAAACAAAGACACCCAAAAGGGACTGTGTGGTGTGGGTCAGGGGCAGAAAACTTGTGCTGCACCTCCTGCTGTGAACATGTTGGGCTGGGACCTCGCTGGCTTGGGAGAGGCTGGCGAGGCCAGCCTCTGGGACAGGAAGTAGCCCTGGCACAGAGGAGGTGGAGCTTTGGGGACCGAGGAGTGACATCAGGTACAGTTCTCCAAATCACAGGTCTTGGTTTTCTGATCATTTTCCTGGCACACACTCACCGCCCAGGGCTGCCTTTGCATTACACGGAGTATCTGTGCCAGAGACCTGATAAAGGCCACGTGCGCTGCAAAGCCTGGAAAGTTTTCTGGCTGGCTTTTTACAGGAAGCTGTGTGGACCTGTGGTCTAGACTCGGGGAACAGCCTGGTGGGGTGCGCATTCAGGGAAGGAAGGACAAAAGGGCAGCAGCACGGGACCAAGGTGGCCGGTGGGAAGGACCTCGTGTCAGAACGAGTTACACCCTAAACCCCAAGGAGACAACGGGAGTGGTTTGTTTTCCTCTAGTCTTTCAGAACTAGTGGCACATAAACAACATAAAACATAAGCACTGGTAATCAAAAATGTTTTAATGATTAACGTTTAGACATCATCGAACAGTGCAGGTATATCCACGTGGGCTAAGCACACTCTGACGGCAACTACTGGATGTTACTGTTCTGTGTGGAAACTGGTAAAGACACCTGCAGACCAGTGCCGAGGGCTGGACACACACTACAAACACACAGTCTAGAGTTGTAAGGGTCATGTAAACGGACGCTGTGACTCCTTCCAAACACAAAACTCACAAGACTAGTAAGAGAACCAACTGGCTCTCTTTAATATGAATGTGCAAAATTAAAGCATGGTAAACGGGTATTTACATAAATATCAAACCCACAGTTAGTTTACACATTGTCAATGATCTTCTCAGACGTCATAAGTGGTTCAATGAATTTTGTTTCCCAAAGGAGAAGGAATGAAGAGGCTAAACTTCAACACTTGAATAAAATGACACACATAATTGTCTGTATTTGTTTGACCACTTGCCTTGAGAATGTGAGACATGATTTTACGATAAGCAATCTATTACTTTTAAACAAGCTGTTTTAAACAATCTTTAGGTTCTAAGCAGGAAAAAATTATAGGTGCTATTCGATTTCCATTGAACAAGTTATCTCATTATCCAATTTCCAAGTTCTCTTATGCTGCAGCTATCTGTTTAATTTTACCTTAACTTTTAAAGTTCTTTTTCTACCTTTATTAATTTTAGTAAACGAGGCACATTTAGAAGGAAGTTTGTGTCAAATCAGATAGCAGTACAGGACCAAGTCAGATGCGGGCCACAGCAGGCGGCTCCCCACGGCTAGGGTACAGGACTCTTGTCTGATGGTGGATATGTACTCACCTCTCTCTGAAAGGACACATTTTCTCTCACATTGGTGAAAAGCAAAACGGACTTGTTTTCTGTATAAAAACACTTAGCACTGCAGAAATCACAAATGGCCTACTCACCTACACGCTTCCTAAAATCTTGAGGATAAGAATATGTATTTAAATTTTGTCAAGACTGTTTTAGAGCCCCCCCTTTTTACATTATTAATCATGGCACTCAAAATAAAAAAATAAGATCTGTTAAAAAGTTAAACTGACTGCCCCACTAGGTTTGAGCTTGCCTGACTGAAAGCCAGTATTACAAAACCGAAGGTGCCGTTTCTGACTTCACATCTATGAGTCACTTGAAATTATGTCACACGCTAATTTCATAAATCTCCATCTTTGATTTTTCTAAACAGAGCTATTACAAATGAATACAAACTTGAAACATACCCTAATTTAAACTAATAAGCTTTGGGCCCTGCTTTTTAAATTTTAAGGCATGTGTGTTTCTCTACCGTAACAACGTTGTACAAATTTACATTTACAATCACATGCATGATCTACAGTTAAAAAAAAAAGTTTGGATTACAGTGTTTTTAAATTGTGAACCACAATTCAGCACCTATCATGTTATAACTAATAAGGCAACAGCAGTGTCGTATACTACAGTGAAACGCCCTTCCACAGTCTAGCGCGGGGGTCGACGCGAGCCCAGAAGTGTGAGAAACCTTAGCTACATGGATAACTGGCGCACGGACTGGAGGGTGTGGACACATGGAGGCGGCCCTGCACGAATCACACGGTGCGAGCCGGCCGGGGGCGGCAGCGCGCGAGCTCAGTCCTGCCGCTGCTTCTGGGGCTTGCCGCTGCCCTCCAGGGCGGAGAAGCCGTTGGTGAGCCCGTTGGCGGCGGCCGCGCAGCCGTTCTGGTGCTCTTTCCGCCGGGAGGCCCCCTTCTTGTTGTAGGTCTGAAATGCAGGGCAGACACGGCCGTGAGCCCGACACGAGGTCTGGTTCCCGTTGCGACCCAAGATGACCCAGCGGTGTGGCCCGGCGACCCTGAAGAAATGATCTGGTCCTGACCTCGATCACACTCCCACTTTCTGAGGTTTAGCTCAATATAAAAAAATCACACGCAGGAACCCGCCACGCGTCCCTCTGCGGGGCGCCAGTCCCGAGGCAGCAGCGCTCTCAGCGTGAACCCTCGGATCCCGGTCTTCCCACTGCCC
>RJWM01038040.1:0-17039 GCA_004363535.1 Dasyprocta punctata | reverse complement strand
GGACCTCAAAACAAGACCACAGGGAATCAACAATGGTTGCAACCCTCAGAAGGAGATCCCCTCTAGATGTCACACAGTAATAACACTGTCCTCTGAACCTATGATCAGACCACTGGCCCTAGACCTGCAATGTTAGTGAAACACCAAAGCACCACAGGCATCCAATTGCATTTCACCTTGATAGTTATCATCACAACCTGTTTCTCTGGATAAGCCAGTGGCTTAGGGGTGGCGGTGGTACTTCTTATCTGCCAGCCCTCACACCAGAAGGGGCTGGGGTCTGGCTGTTCCCAGTCCGCTGGAGGCCTGCGCACAGCGCCAGTTCCCAGACTGGGCTTGTTGGCTGTTGTGGCCATTGTTCTCCCTAACCATGGTCCGCGAATGGCTCTGACTCCCGGGGAGAGGCTTGGGTCTAGCTGTTCCTAGTCTGCCACACGGTGCTGGTTCCCGGACTGCTCTTTCGGATGTTTTAAAAGCATCATTTCTTTGTGGCTGGGTCATGTTGTACTGACTTGCTTTTCTGACTTTTAGATATATTTCATTGTTAATTACACAGATTTAGTTTATCTTTTTAACAATTGTAAATTAACCCACTACATGACTGAATCCTAACTTGTCTGACAACTGTGGACATTTACCTCTGTAATGATGGACATTTTCCATAATGGTAACATTCTTGCAATAAACAATCTTGCCTAAGTAAAGACAGAAAATACACATGTACTTTTGTAGAACAAATCTTTAAATGTGAAACTGCACGTCAAAGGTAATGTTAATTCAAAAATGTGGTAAAGCAAGACTGAATAAATACTACTGCTCCACAAGAGGGAGGAAGTAGTGAAGAGGCTCAAGAAGCCAAACGTCTTTGAGTGAATTTCCCACGAAGAACGCACTTTTATAATTCCCAAACCTACACCAATAAAAAGGAAAAAATCATTAAGTCAGGCCCACAAACCTCAGCAACCTGCAACCATTTTGCTGCTACGGGATATCCAAAACTGTTTAAAGACATTGTTGGTTGTCACATCTGGGCAGATGCTACTACATGCAATGGGTAGAAGCCAGGAGTGATTCTAACAAACAACTCATACGACAGCCTCTTCATTCGCATAAAAGGAACAATTAGCCAGCATAATTCACTCATTAGTGTGCAGGCTGAGAAACCCTCGTCTAGGTTTGTATCACACTGGCCATAATAGCTCCCTTGGAAATGTAGAGGACAACTATAATTTATACTTTTGTATTGTTTGTGGTTTCTTATTGCAATGAATATGCTCTAGTTTAAACACTTCCATGCACAATTAAGTTTGAGATGAGATCAATTTCCGTGGCCTCTAACATTGCTTCCATTACTTGGGGATAAATCCTGAGAATTTCCTCAATCTTCTTTGGGGTAAGCTAATCTCAGATAGCTCCTTGAAATGTTCTTGATAGCAAACAGTTTCTAGTCTCTTAGCAATCTGATTACTACTGAAGAACAAACTGATGAACATTAAACTCTTTTACACTTCGACCTTCAAAGAGCGGAGTTATAATATTCCTCATTCTACACGCACCAGCTCACATAAAAGCTGATTAAAATACACGGTTTTTTCACACTTGCTGCAATTAATTTTCATCTATACTGACCTACTCCTGCTTTTAAATCTTAATCCAACGAACTGAGAGGCCTATTCCTTACTCCTCTAAGAGTATCCCACCCTAATGCCTAGAATACAATTTTTTTATTTTTGTGGGGGCAGGGGCTCACTATGCAGTTCAGGCTGGCCTTGAATGCGCTGTGATCCTCCAGCTTCAACTGCCTGAGCGCTGGAATCACAGGCATGTGCCACTAGCCTGGCCTAGCATAAAATAAGTTACGATTTTGTGTTACATTTTAGTCCTCAGACTGTCTCACCTCCTGGGTTGGCTGTTGCGATTACTTGAATCCTGCGACTGCACTTAAAGATCACCTACTAGGAAAAATTATTTTAGATTCTTATTAATGTCACTCAACTTCACCAAACATCTAGTGGACACTTAGGCCACTGTACTGATCAACGAGATCAATAAAACAAGATGTGAACTGCTTAGACCTTATGTTCTACAAAGCTTTCCCGAGGATAACCTTACTGAATGATCTTTCATCTTCACCACCTACAAAAACACTGATTTCAAGCTGTAGAGCTACGTATAACGCTGTGTTTTATAGCGAAAGCTTGGATGCTACTGATTCCTACGTCTCCTCAATTCTTTTCCCCACTGGGAGTCAATTTAAGTGGTTGGTAAATGTTTTTAACAAATAAATACATCTTACTGCTGCTACTACATCCAATAAACCTGCAAACAAACACCTGTAACTGGAGCGTTTACTCCTCACATCACAAAAAATAAACACTAGCAGTAACTCCAAAACGTACTCCGAACAAACCGAATTCACGAAGGCATAAAACACACAAGGTATGGTTAGATAACTCTCTATCCAAGGATAATACATTACAGAAAAGAGATTCAAGAATGCACACTAAAGAGGGTAAAGTCGAAACTCAATTCCAGAACAGAGGTAACTGTAATTTTCCCTAAGAACGCCAGCACACGCCCACGTCGCTCCCACTTCACGAGGGGAAGCTTCCGCACAGAGCAGGCTGGGGGCTCCCACGCGCGGACTCCTCCACGGAACGCCGCCGGCCGTGGGTGCAGCGCCGCCGCGCCACGCCCCCGCGCGGGCCCACAACCCCCTGGGCAGCGCGCCCCGGACGGCGGCCGAGGCCTCGGGCCCACCCGCGACTGCAGACGCGTTGGAGAAGGCAGGGAAGGGGAGGTAGGCAGGCGGGGTTTCCTCACTAGAAAGACCCCCTTCCTATCGGACGGCGGCTATCAGCCACCGCGCGCGGTTTCGGAACCCCGCTGGCCAGGGTCCAGGGCCGGGCCCCCGCGGGCCAGGGTCGGCCCCCCGACCCCGGCCCCCGATTCTCGGCTCCGGCCCCGGCCCCGGCCCCCCATCCCCGGCCCCCGGCCTCTGCCTCAAACCCTCAGCGCCGCGGCCCCACCCCTCCCCGCCGGCCGCGCCCCGCCGCGCCCGCCCCAAACCGCTCTCTGAGCTGGCCGTGGCCTGAAGTCTCGGTCCTCTGGAGGTGGCCCCAGAGCTGCCGGCCGCGTCCGGAGACTGAGGAACTGGGCGCCCATACCTGCACTTTCCTCCGCCCGGCCGTGTTCTGCCGGTGATGGGCCGCCATCTTGCATGTTGACACTGCTACGTCACTTCCGGGAGAGGCTCGGCCGGGCGGATGTCGACCTTGCGATGGGGCTGGGGCGGGGAGGACTCGCTGGGAGGGAGGCCTCGCTGGGAGGGAGGCAGGCGGTGTGCTTAGCTGTGCGGGTCTTTGGGTGCGGCCCGGGCAGCGGTTGATGCTCCTGAAACAAGAGCGTAGCGGGTGGGTAGAGCTGATGGCAGTAGGGCCGAGGGGGCGGCCCTCGTTTGGTTGCGTGCGGGCGGCCCCAAGCCCGGCTTGTGGTGCTTAGCCTAGCAGCTCCCCAAGTCTTAAGGAAGCGAGTATGGAAGGAATTGATCACGCTCATTTGCAGCTTTTGAAGCCTGTGCAGAGATCCCTAAGCGACGTACACATTATGGCATCCTTTGCTGAGGGTTCTTATTCTCATTTCTAGACCCATCAGTTCGGGTACTGGGATGAGTCAGTAGCACCGCCCCAGGCCCCACCCAGTGCGTAGTGATGGCAGTGTGCTCCCGGAGCGCTCTCAAGTCGGCCTTCCGGACCTGAGGCTGTGCACTCACAGGGTCCCGTCCCGGGTCAGCCTTTGTGTTTGGGGAGTCACAGCCTTTCCCGGAGACCCCCAGGTCTTCACGGAAATAATAAAGCTTTTCACAAGAAATATTGAGCACATGGTAGCTGTTTTCTCTGTTTTAAAATTTTTAAGCATTCCTGGACAAAATATACATGAAAAGAAGTTTAATAGCCTAAAACGTCCTGCATGCGTATTAAATAGAGATGCAGTAAGTTCAAAAAGTAATTCTCGAAGGCTTCTGCTAAATAAACCGTATTTTGACTTGTTTAATCTTGTTCTACAGTTTGTTCTGTCCCCTTTGCTGGTCAATTGTGTAAGTTAATGAACTTCAGTTTATTTGTATAATATCGCATGTGGACCTATCTGTCTCATATGAATTTCCTTTTCTTTTTTTCTTTTTTCTTTTTTTTGTTCTGTTTTGTTTTGTTTTGTTTTGTTTTGTTTTTAAAACAGAGTTTCACTATTCTGCAGTTCAGGCTGGCCTTGAATCCACTTGTAGCCCAGACTTACCTCAGACTCACAGTGATCTTCCTGCCTCAGCCTCCTGAGTGCTGGGGTTACAGGTGTGTGCCACCTCGCCTGGCTTCACATGGATCTTACGAAGTTGAATGAGGCAATGTTAACACCACCTGATACCAGTAAGTGGGAAATATTCTGTATATGTTAGGTGTTAGTCATAATGATCACCTTGCCTGGAAACATTGCCAAAGTGGTGTGATTTCCTAGGACAAATTGTCTCGGACGTTTTAGGTAATGTAGGCTCTATCACTTTTAAAAGCTTTCAGATCAGCTTGAAATTCTCGGTCATTCTTGCCTCTTGCTCTCATAGCCTGGAAGAGGCTTGCAAAACATTAAGGCTTTTTCGCAGATTATCTTGGTCCTTATATTTCTGGCCCCATGCTCAGTTAGTTTGTGAACAAAATGAAGGTACCCTGTTAGGTCTTTGTACCATTCTGTAGACCCTGGGTGTCAACTTTTTGGGTTCCTTGGCCACATATAAAACATACCGTTTCTGTATATGAGTTACAAAGCTTTGTTTTAAAATATTTTCTATTATAATATTAAAATAAGCCGAAGTATAATAGTTAAATAAGAAAACTTGTGTCTGCTTCATAACAGTCAGTACTTGTCTTCCCAGGCACACATACCTGAAGGTAAGCTGGAATATTTTTAGCAGCAATTCTGCGTTTTACTGGTCAAGTGGCACAAGCACACGTAAGGTCTGATACGTGTGAGTTTCTGTTTGACTGTGTGGTGGGCACAGGAAGTGGAGTTAGCTCCGCCCCGCGCACTCTCTCCTGCACAGTTCCGTGGCGGGACAGTGCCCTGCTGGAGCGCTGCCCGGTGGGTTTAGGATCTTGTGGGGCTGTGTGTGACTCAAGGCCCATGCACTATGGGTTCTGCATGCCTGCTCTAGACTTACTGTCTGGTTCACCAAAGGGAAAATGTGAATGTTTTTGTGTGTTTTTTCTTAAAAGAGGAATTCATTTGTGTGTGTGTGTGTGTGTGTGTGTGTGTGTGTGTACCAGGGATTGAACTCACAACCTTGCGCCTGCCAGGCAGGGGCTTAGGCCACTGAGCTAAATCCCCGGCCCTATTTTTTGAGATAGGATCTCACTATGCAGTTCAGGCTGGCCTTGAACTCACTGTGTAGCCCAGGCTGGTCTCAAACTCACAACGATCCTCCTGCCTCAGCCTCCCAAGTGCTGGGATTAAAGGCGTGCGCCACCATGCCTGGCTGAATTCATATATTTTGAAATTTTGTTTAAAAACACAAAATCATATATATCTTTGTTTTGCAACCACTGCTGTCTGCTACTGATTAACATATTCATTTGGATACTTTAAAGATGGATTTTTAAAAGCATGTCATTTTTTAAGGTAATGTAGAAGTGCCAAATAAACTTTTTAATGCAGACCTATCATGGATATCAATCAGATTCATGGAGAAGTTGAGAAATTGTGTAATTTCCTTATAACTCTAATGATCTTCTGGTAAGAAATAATGTATTATGATACATAATAGACTTACAGCATCATCATTCAATGGTTATGCAAAAGGAATGGTCATGTGATTAAGTACAGAGACTGGTGAAGATGTTTATGCCAAAGGTGGTATGCTGTTTATTTATTTATTTATTTTTATTTTGCCCGTCAGAAGTCAGTTTTCCTTAATTTAGTTTTTTCAATTATTTTTATAATTTAAAGGGTATATAACAGATATCAACAGTAGTTACCATAATGCCTTTTGATGTCTTCAAAATAGCTGCAGATAACTTCAAGCATAGAAAAATCAAATAGAACAGAATAGAATAGAAACAACAAAAACAAAACAATGAATGTGATAAAGGACTTCAAAACAAGCCAATAGTAAATCCAAAATGGCTACCGTAACATATCTTGTTATCCTTGAAATAGCTTCTCCTGCCGTGGGATTTAACATAATCAAACAAAACAAAAGAGAATAAAACCCAGCACAACAAAACAATGGAAATGGTATCGAACCTCAAAAGGAGACCATAGGGAATCAACAATGGTTGCAACCCTCAGAAGGAGATCCCCTGCAGATGTCACACTGCTTGGCAATATCCTCTGAACCTATGATCAGACCACTGGCCCTAGACCTGCAGTGTTAGTGAAACACCAAAGCACCAGAGGCATTCAATTCCATTTCACCTCGTTAGCTAGCTATCATCACACCCTGTGTTTCTCTGGGGGCAGGGGATTGGTGCTTCTTGTCTGCCAGCCTGCGTGCTGGAAGGGGCTGGGGTCTGGCTGTTCCCAGCCTGCCGGAGGCCCGCACATGGCGCCAGTACCCAGACTGGCCTTGTCTGGTGCTGTGGCCATTGTTCTCTCTAACCCTGGTCCGTGAATGGCTCTGACTCTCAGCGGGGAGGCTTGGGTCTAGTTGTTCCTAGTCGGCTGGAGGCCCCCACATTTGCATGCTGTTTTTTCTTGTCAAAAGGACCTATTTTAAATAGTCTTTACGTTTTCCTTTCCACGCGCTAAGTCATAGTGCTAACTAACTTATCTGATCAAAAGTTCACTTATTTCTGAAAATGTTGGAAAGAAAATAGCCTTCAGTTCTTTTGTTTTTGAGACAGGGCCTTGCTGTCTAGTTCAGGCTGGCCTCAAACTCACAGCAATCCTCCTCCCTCAGCCTCCTGAGTGCTGGGATTACAGGCGTGCACCGCTTCACCCAGCAACCTTTTATCTCAGTTCGTTTAACTGTTCCATTGCCTGCCAGTATTAGAATCAAACTAGCCTATTTTCCGTAATAGGAGTGCGTCTGCCTCTCTCGCGCGTTCCCACTGGAGGGCAGTAGAGAACCATCCAGGCCTTCCCTGGTTTTGAAATTCACTGGCTCTAATGTGACAAGTGAGACCTTAAAACATTTAATACTTATTCCCCACTAATAAAAAGTCATAACCAAAGTACCTTTTGGGAAACCTGTTTTTTCCCATTAAATGCTATCACATCAAGGGAATAAATGTAAATAAAGTAAAGTGAAGTTTATGCATTTGTAAGTACAGTTGGCCCTGTGGGTCAGTGGATTTCACATCTATAAATTCAACCAATCTCCAGTCATAAGTATTTGGGAAAAAAAAATTGTACCTGGTCTGAAAATGTATAGTTTTCTTTTCTTTCTTTTTTTTTAAGAGTAGGAAGAATTTATTGAGGGTAAGAAAACTTCTGCCTAAGAGGGACAGAAGGGGACCCAGAAGGTGGGCTGCCTACCAACCCCACTTCTCAAGGATGGATATTGAGCAAAGCCATGAGGCAAGGCGGGACAGAACTATAATCAATCAATCAATAAGATTACAGGTATTATCTCTTAGGTAACATTGAGCCAATGGGAAATTACAAGGAATATAGTTTCCTATCATTATTCCCTAAACAGTTAAGTGTAACCATTTTGTTGTGCATAATGAGTAAGATAGAGACGATTTAAAGAGGTATGTGAGAGGATATGCATAGGTTTTATGCAAATACTATGTCACTTTATACAAAGATACTTGAGCATCTAAAAATTTTGGTATCCAAGGGAGTCCTGGAAGCCATTCTCCAAGAATACCCAGGGAACATAAAAACAGTATAAAAACTTTGTCACAGATGTGCCCTTCTATGGTGGATTTTCACACTGAATTGGCTCAGATTCCCTAAAATCCTAGCCCAAGGACATGATGTGGATATTAATTTTACCCTACAAACTGATGTGGCAAATTAGATGTCATTAAAAGTTAAATACAATTTTGAACTGCCAGAGAATCAAAATGATGGAAAATTCATTATCAATAAATTAATACTCCCCTGGCCACCCTAATCTACCATAAAGTCACTCATACATGCCAGGATCAAATACGGAGCGACACTGGCAATCCTTGGGCCACAGTGGTTAGGGTTGAGGTGCCCAGCAGCTTAGAAATCTGATCCCTTGGAAGTGACAGTCCCCTTGCCTTTTCTTTGTTAGTAGTGGGATTTATTGTAGCTGGGAATCCCAGTGACTAGCGCCCTGGTTCTGTAAGCAAGCCGAATTGACCACGTTCCACCACTGCCCTGCATGTTTTCAGTGGTGTGCACAAGTCTTTATCCCTGGAGAATCTCTGCTGCTTTCACTCATTCCTGTCTGGCCTCTGAAGAGGACTGGGTTGTACCCAGCTTCCCCACCACACCCAGATTTCCAGCTTAACTACCCCAGTGAGCCTGGGCTTTCACTAAAAGATGAGACAAGATCTCTAAGGAGCTTTGCTTTTTGCCGGCAACATGAGCCACTCCTGTGACCAGCAAGCACTATGAAACAGTAACCACCCACAGAAGATGAGGAAGGAAGGGAAATTACAGCAAAAACAAAATACACTCTAATGTCTCAACGAATTATCCTGCCACGGAAGCTGGAGGTGAAGACAATTCTTTTCCTAGTAATCTCCCTGAAGAAGCCACAGGCATTCTTTTTGCCTCTTAAGCACCTTCAAACTGTATTCAAAATTAAGTTGTATGTCTGGAAATCTTTCTTTTGCTAATTTCTTGTACATGAATGCCTGTAGAAACCTTTGGATGGTAAGTGCTGTGGGAGGGGCAGTTTCCATGGTGACTGTCCAATGCTCCCTCTTTCTTGCACTTCAACTAGATCTTTATTGCTAAGCTGTTGTGAATGAGAAGGTAAGGACTCGGTTACATCCGGTAGGCGAGAGAGGTGGTACTAAAGTCAGCTGCAGTCTGAACCCACTGAGTGTACCGTGCTTGTCTTGAATCCCTCCGTGTGGTTGCCCCTGCCCATTGTGGAAAAATACATTTGCAACGCACAAGACAAAGGACCAGTTTCCTTAGCAATACAGAGTGCTTATAAGCTGACACAAAAAATACTAAAAAACATAATAGGAAAAAAAATGAGCAAAGGACGCGCACAGGCATCTCTGGGAGAAAGAAAATAAATGACTTAAAATGTATGAAAATGTGCGTGAGCTCATTTATTATGAAGAAAACATGTACTTAAATGGATGCCATTTTTCACCTGCGTATTGGAAAAGTTTCAAAAGTTTAATGAGGTACTAAGTTCAGCTGTGTGGAAAAGCCACCATTTTATACATGGGGTGGGGGCTCAGTATAATCTCTTTGGAGAGTGATGTAGCAGTTCCTTTTCTTGAAATTCATTCTGTGGATATACTTAACAGTCGACTTAGAACACAGCAAAAGAATATTAATTGATCATTCTTGAAGCAAATGGCTAGGACAGACTAAAGTACTGCAGTTGTTAATAGATCCACAGGGTTGTAATCACACTGAATGATGCTGCCATGCGTAGGGGGTAAAGGAAGGGTGTGAAATGGGCCTTCTCCTCAGTTTGGGCTAAGGTGGAAATATGATTAATAAACAATTCCAAACAACTGGAAGATCCATGTACAGAGTAGCAAAGGAAATATTCCAAAAAAGTCATTCCGAGACATTTAGCAAGCTCAAAGACACTAAAAATGTCAGCATCAGAAGAAAGATGGGAAGATTTCTTTGGAAATAATCGGTGTTGTGAACCTCATCTCTTTTTCTCCAAGGGAATATGCTCTCCAATCGCACATATAATGAGGTAGCCCTTTGGTGAGGCCGTCCTGAGAGCTCAGTAAGTGAACCGTTGAGTGGATCTCAGAGCTACAGGGCAAGAAATGGGCCAACTACAGTAACTACTTCACTGGTAGAAATGTAAGAGTGCTGGGAACATTGTACTCACAGAAGTTTTTTTCTTTTTTCTTTTGGTGCCGGCTTGGTGAGGGTTTTCTGAAGACCAGATGAAACAACACATAGAAAGTCTCACTCAAGAAGGTTACCTAGAAAAGTGAAGGGTCCCTAATTACCAAAGACTGTGTGAATATGTCATCATGACCCAGAGCTGGGGGGTGCTCCTGGGCCGGGGAGCGAAGTGGATCATCCTCTTCAGGAGAGTTGCAGCTGGAGATTCACAGTGATGCAGCCCTAGGTAGAACCCAAGAAATCTCTAGAAGATAAAATGCTGGGTTCAGTTGTGTCTTAGTTCCAGAGGGTGCAAAGTACCAGCCAGAGATGAGCTGTCCAGTTTTCTTGTCCAAGTCCTGCTTTAGCTTTTGTAGGGTCTGAAGCAACAATGAGTCAGCCCCAACTGGGTTTATGAGGTTTTTCAAAAAGTGAGATTAAAAAGAAAAATGATATCTTAGGGATTTAGGGCAGTGGTAGTTTCAAGGGACTAAATTTTCAGAATCATTCCCCCCAGTTTTTCCCCAAAGCATATTGCCTAAGAATTTAGTCTGCAACAGAGAGCCAGTGCTGGTTTACCTTTCCCACCTACCCTGTAGATCTCAACTTTTTTCCAGTTTGTGAAAGACATACAGTTTGAATCTCACAAAGGTACACTACACCCTGGGCAGTTAACTCGGATTTCTGAAAAACATGTCAACTTTGAGAAAGTGAATGGCACCAAAGACCAAGTAACAATTCATTGGCAAATTGGGTGGTTTACTGAAATTGCAGGAGGATCTGACCTAGCAGAAGGGGATTCTGTGGTTGCCACTGGTTTTGCAAGCATAGGCTAAGGAGTAGACTTCACTGAGGAAAGGAGAACTCCTAGGCCAGGGAAAGCAAGGTAGATACTCAGCGTGTCCATTGTGTGCATTGTGTCCATCTTCCCTGGAGAGGTGTCAGCATCAGGGTTTCTGCTGAGGGTTCCGTTCTAGCAGAATGACCAGTGCCCCGAAGTGGCCTTCGTGGGAAGGGTCAGTATTAGGTAGTCTGGACCTGGGGTGCCAGCTGTTTTCAGGACTTGTCAGGAAAGTTGGCTGTCTTGCCGCTGGGGACTATAGAAGGATCTAGGATGTCAAAGCCTCTGTTGACCTACCTGTCATCAGGATCATCCAAGCCCTTAATGTCCAGACCTTGGACTCTGTCCTTGGCCTGCTTATTCTGGTGTTTTATTTTAGCAAAAATCCTACTGAGTCAGTTTAGTCAGAACCCACCACGCTTGGTATCTCACGACCCTGGGTATCTTACCACCCTGGTAGTCTTTGGCAAGAATCCTCCTGGGTCAGTTTAGAATTCTCATTATCCCTGATGGTTCATTTTAGTAGTTTTCCTACTACTGACTAACCCTCCCAGCTCCTTGGGCATAGATCTTCACTTGTTCTTGTTGTATTCAAAAGGGAGCCTAAGTTTATGTTTTAACAGATCTTATGGTTAGCAGAGAGTTCTTGATAGCATGATAGCCCTGTTCCCACCTATTGCAATACTCCCTCCTCATACCCGTACAGTAATCCTTTCACATGAAGCATTTTCTTTTCTTTTCTTTTCTTTTTTTTTTTTTGTGTCACCGGGGATGAAACTTACAGCCTCGTACCTGCCAGGGCAGGCACTTAAGCCACTGAGCCAAACTCCCGGCCCTGGTTTTTTGAGGCAGGGTCGCACTATGTAGCTCAGGCCGGCCTTGCGCTCACCTTGTAGCCCAAGCCGGCCTCGAACTCACAATGCTCCTCCTACCTCAGCCTCCCAAGTGCTGGGATTAAAGGCATACACCACCATGCCTGGCTTGAAGCATTTTCTTACTAAATCTAGATTTGTGTTTTAATTCACAATTCCTAGAAATTTTGATGCATTTGTATCCCATTGATTATAATATGAAATGAGATTTAAGAATCACTACTCTAAAGAATGTAAACAATATAATTCCTTGGATAATCTAATATATATATATGTATACATCTGTGTTTCTGTTTCTCCAGAAAAAAGATTTTGAGGCAGTGTTTATGTGGGAAATGATGTCAGGAAATACAAGAGGAGGAATGGGAATAGTGAGGCAAGGAGAGGGAAAAGCCCATGCGGGATACATAGAGTGGGTTCTTTCTGTGGGTGACTGAAGTTCAGACACTCCAGGGGTTCTCTGAGGAACATGTAGAATGCACCCTAGTTTTGAGCTTTCAAGACACAGTAGGACCGGGGTATGTGTGTCACTTGTCTCCTGTCTCTTCCTGTTTGGGAATGGTCTCTGAGGGTTTTAGATTCCAAACCCTGCTGAGCTGTCCTCAGGGCAGCTTCAGGGAGAGGAGCAGAGAGACGCGCAGGTGCGCGAAGGCAGCTGTCAGCAAGAAAACTAACGGGGCCCCAGGGACACAGAGTTGGGGGTCAGTCGTGTGTTAGTTGGCTTTCTACCACCGTGGCAAAATGCTTGAGGAAATGAAAGGAGACTAGATTTACTTCGCCTAACGGTTTCAGAGGTTTCAGTCCATGGTTACTTGGCTCCCCCCGCCCTTGGGCATGTAATGAGGCAGAACATTGTGTATGGCAGAGGAGGCTGCACTCTTCAAGCTGCCCAGGAAGCAAAAAGAGAAAAGGAGCAAACAGCTGTAGCGTCAATAGTCCCTTCATGGGCACACTCCCAGGGACCTAACTTCCTTCCATTAGGTCCCACCTCCTGTGTTAATAATGTGCTGCTGAAGCAAGCACAGGTCCCACCTCTTAAAGGTTTTACCACCTCCCGGTGCAGTATCACCACAGGCTGGGATCAATCCTTTAATGTACTAATCTTTGGAAGAGGCTTAAGATACAGACCGTAACAAATGGCATCTCATGCAACACTGAACTTTCTACATACTGAGGACATCCCTTTATTCTTTCAATGGGGAATTCATTATTAAAAATTGACCCCAAAGAATTTATTAATCCCCTAAAGCAGAAATTGTAACTACAAATTGGCATGGTGGTATATGCCTAGAATCCTAGCACTCTGGGAGACTCAGGTGGGAAGACTATAAATTCAAGCCCAGCCTGGGCAATTTAGCAACATAGGGCCTGTCTAAATAAAAACAATAAAAGGACTGGGGATATAGTTCAGTGAAAAGGCCCTGAGTTCAATCCCCAGTACTGTAAAACAAAACAAAACAAAACAAAACCAACCCCCAAACGAAACCATGAACTTGTATCTAAGGTTGTTGAATGTTTACAGTATCCTAAAGGCTTTACATGCATTATCTTTATAATCTCAGGGCAACTATCTGAAGTCAATATTACTACTTTACAAAAAAAATGAACCTTAGGTTAAATACCTGATCCAAGGTCATATAGCCAGAAAAAAGAGCAATGTTTTAAATCCTAGCTTTCTGAATCAAGCATTTACCACTATGGGATATGCTTCTCTACAACTTTTCATCATAATTTGAGAAAACAAAATGTTAATAACAACAATGGTGCAAATGACCCAACAATAAATGCCCTAATCATTTGG
Source organism: Dasyprocta punctata (assembly GCA_004363535.1). NCBI lineage: Eukaryota > Metazoa > Chordata > Mammalia > Rodentia > Dasyproctidae > Dasyprocta > Dasyprocta punctata. The sequence goes on along the minus strand of RJWM01038040.1, from coordinate 3,523 downwards.
ATATTAAAAAATATTTTCTCTCAGGAGACAAAGCAATCGTAAGATGAACCTTATGTAGTAAAATTTATCGGTTATGGTTTGAACTGTGATGAAAGACTATCAGTATAAATTAGAGTGATATTACATGAACATTGAACTCAAAAGATTAACAAAGTAACAGATTAAACCTTGGAAAATAAGAGTAAGGAACTCATTAAAATGACAGCGTAGGGGACTCCACTTTAGGTGAAGCTGGAATAACAGAAACTAGATTGGTCTTCCTGCTTGAAACAATCCTAAACCAGACAGTACACATAAAACGATTGTTTTCATAATACTGGCTACCAAACAGCAAAAGACAGAGGTCCCTAATAGGAAACAGGTAGCCTGTGTGGAGAGTCTGTAGGCCTTGCTGCAGGAAACAAACTCAGCAAAACCCAGGTGATGCCTGGAGCTGAGAGTGGCGAGTGTGGAGGAGAACAGAGTAGCTGGAGTTCTCGGAGTGAACTGCCAGTGAGGAGAGAGAACAGCACAGAGGGAGAAATCCAGAGGTCAATAGAGGGCTGTCTAGTGTTCAGCTGAGTACTGATGCATATGTGTTAGAGGAGACAGTCCGAGGTCACAGAAGGAAGTACCCAGAAGTGTCAGGAACAATGCCCAGAGCTCACACAGGACCAGGAATGGTGCCTGTTCCACCACGAAGCCTCCATATTCACAGATCATTGGGCAAATAATTTTGTCTCGGGAATGGGAAATAATTAGCCCCGGAATGAGAACTGTTTAAAGTTTAATGTATGCATTCTCAAAAGCAAGACCCAAAAGGAGCTAATTCTTTCTGAGTGACCTAATGGTGTTGAAGAACGAAGCCAAAGATGGATATCTGGGTTTACATGAGAAATAAAGGCCACCAGGAATGAGAGCCTCCGTGGTGTTCCCGTTTGTGTACGCGTCTCTTCAGGCAGTGCTTCCTATTCACAGCTTCCCCTGGGGCGTTACCCTTGGACCTTGGGTGCTGTCTTACCCACAGATACCTGGGAATTTTATGCTTTCCCTACCCTAGCAGCCCAAGGCTGATGACTGACGGTGATGGGGTACAAAAGCCCTTTCCCTTGCTGCAAGCTGAGACAGTGGTGTGTTACAAGGTGTATTTTAGAGCTCCCTGTAGGATCTGGATACACATTGGAACCACATCGTTGCACAGTTCCATTTTCCTACCTACCCTGCTTCTCTCATCTTTAATTTCTCCTGAGAGTGCTTTAAAAACAAATCACACTGGGTATGTGTCTTGGTTATTTTTTTTTCCTTGCTGAGACAAAACACCTGACACCCAAAATTGGGGAAGAGAAGATTTATTTCTTACAGTTCTTGGAGGTTTCAGTCCATACTCAGCTGGCTCCAAGGCAGTGTGGCATGGTAGGTGGGGCAGCCGTTTATGGCAGCCGCTGCAAACAGCAAGGCAAACCAGCAAGAAAAAAAGAACACACCTTCTTCCCGCCCTTACACTGTATGCCGGCTCCACCCCTGGGCGGGTGCCGCACTCACATCGCCAATCCCAGCGCCAGACAACAAACCAGTCATGAACGCCAGACTCAGCTGTGTCCATGCCTTGGTAACATAAGACTTGGTGGGGGCCACAGGAATATAACAGTGTAGTGATGCATGCCTGTAATCCCAGCACTCAGGAGGCTGAGGCAGGAGGATTGCTGTCAGTTTGAGGCCAGCCTGGGCTACAAAGTGTGTTCAAGGTCAGCCTGAATTGCATAGTGAAACCCTGTCTCAAAAAGACAAAACGAACAAACAAAAAGCAAATCACATATATGTGAACCACTGTCTCAAGCTCTACTTCTAGGAAACCTAACCTAAAACAGAGTATAGGGACATTTGCATCCGATGTAAATACTCAACAGAAGGAATCCATATTAGCAGAGCAGATAGCATGACCGTCTTGTGGATATAAGTCAGTCTCTTTTTTTTAGCTACTCTGTTGCTTACCCAATGGGTTCATGTATAAAGAGCTCATGCCATTAGGAATCTAGGCCTGCCTAGGCTCAGATACATGAGTTTTCCCACATCTAGACTCATCTGACCACTGCTACTGTTAAGTGAACTGTATCCCAAAGCGCAGGCCAGTGCTGAACCTCTCATGTTCCCTGGGGGGACATGCCAGCCACCTGGTGGTAGGTCAGTTATGTCGAATCTTTCCCTTTATTATGTGAGCATGAACTTGTCTTCACTGTTTTTTTTTTCTGAATCTGGATTGTTTTTCTCTGCCCACCCTACATCAGTCAGTACCATTGTGCATGGACCATTGCATTCCGAATCACCAGCAAGGTATCCTTCACGACCAATCTTCCAGCAGAAGAACTCATTTTACCATTTATCTGTGTGGCAAGGAATTTAATTGGCCTCACTGTATTTCCTACTATTCAGAAGCAACTGGCAATGGTGGAATGGCCTGCTAAAGACTCAGGTAAACTGCCGGCTGGGAGACAGCAAGTTACAGGATATAGTTTGAACCAGCAAGTAATATATATTTTATTTTTCTCTCACGGTAAGACCCCCAGGATGGGAACCAAGGTGTACAGTGGGAAGGGCTCTTCTTGTCAGTAATGACCTATTTGCAGGAGTTTAGCTTCTCATCTTTGTGATCTTGGCTCCTCTGGTCTGGAAGTGTTAATTCTGAAGGACAGAGAGCTTGTATCAGGAGTCAAAACAATTGGTTCCGTTAAACTGGAGGCTTTTCTACTCAGCGGGGATGGAGAAAACTGTCTGCAATCAGGGATTCACTGGGCCACCTTTTAATACTTGCATGCTCAGTAGGAAAGATCAGTGTGGAAGAGAGGCATTAGCATCAATTCCCCAATGTCAAGATGATTAAGGACTGAAACCCATAAAGAATGAAGGGTTGGGTCACCTCCCCTGGTAAAGAATCCCAATCTGTTAAATTCTGGTTAGAGAGAAGGCAACGTGGTATCTATAGCTTTGTGATTGGCTACAAAATTTGGGACTGAGTTGCTATATTGTACTTTTCTTTTCTGTCTTTTTTTTTTTTTTTTTTTTTTTTTTTTTTTTTTTTTTTGTCTTTTTGAGACAGGGTATCACTATGCAGTTCAGGTTGGCCTTGGGCTCACTTTATAGCCCAGGCTTGTCTGGAACTTGCAAGGGTTCTCCTGCCTCAGCCTCCTGGGTGCTGGAATTACATGTATTATACGTTTTTGTTTTTGTTTTTGTTTTTTTGTGGCACCTTCAAACTCACAGCCTCATGCCTACCAGGCAGGCGCTTAAGCCACTGAGCCAAACTCCCGGCCCTAGTTTTTTGAGGCAGGGTCGCACTATATTAAACGTATTTTAACCTGACATTACAAGCCTCTTTCACATTTCCCTGCGGTTTTTCATAAAGAGATTGGATGGTGGCTGACTTTAATTCAATGGTAAGCAGATATGAGGAGACACAACCAGACCCGGTGGGTTGCATATCTTTTGGAGATCCTAGACTTGACGTACATAAAATGACACATGAGGTTTTATGTTCTTTCTTGTTGGG
>RJWM01038039.1:0-17082 GCA_004363535.1 Dasyprocta punctata | reverse complement strand
ATTTGCTTCTCCATGCTCTGCACTGACAGCACCTGTCCCTCGTCCCATGCATCCTTTACTCCTAGCGCAGACCACCCATCTATGTGTTTCTCACCATGAGTACAGACACACAAGTGACCTCCAACTCCTCCTCCACTCATGGAGATGGAGGCCCTAGTGAGAAGGACTGTGTAAACATCTTCTAAGATTGATGCCACCTTTGTTTTTTTTTTACTACAAATTACTCAGTATTTCTAACATGTGCCTAATGGGTAATACGAAGATACACAGTTGTTAGTACAGTATGGTGGAGAGGAGGGCGTATATCTATTGATGATTCTGTTTAAAAGAGCTGAGTTCTAGGTAAGTAATTCCAAGATGCAGGAGAAGGCAGGTGCAGGACAGAAGGGCAAAATCGAAGAGATCTGTGTGGAGAATCAAGACTTCTTCCAGGTGTGGAGAATTTCTTCAGGCATATCTAGCATGGACAGGCAACATTCTGGTCAGAATAAACTTGAAGAACTGAGCAGTCATATTCAGGATGTGCAGGGCATCAGAGAGAACAGGGGTTAGGTCATTTGAAGGGCACATTTGAAGGGTACATGGAGGGCAGAAGAAGTGATCATCATGTCTTTGAAATTCGTAACATGTAATGCTACATTATTTAATGACATTTGAAATTCTGAAACAGAATTCTTTGCTACAGACTAATCTTATAAATAATTATCAGGTAGCCAATAAGAACTGTGCAGTATTCTAAAATCAGGAAATACAGAGGGAAATCAAAGAGTCTTGGTCATTATCCTATGGAGTTTATACTTCTAGTGGGTAAAAATAGATGATAAATAAGTCTGAAAATGAGTGGGGAATAAGTAAGTAAGCCAAGAAAAGTTTATCAGCACTCACATGTCTTTGTAGGAGTAGAAAAACAGCTGCCCTGTTGAAGAACAAAATAGAAGGAGATAGTTTCTTCCTTGGCAATGACTCAGTACTTCTTTCTAGTGACATAAAGTTGACAATGCTCTAGCACTTGGGAGAAATGTTTCCTTTTTTTTATTTTAAAGAGGATAAAACAGAATGAAACCATCAAAACAAACCAGTGTAAGAGATACAGGACTTCAAAACATTACAAAATCAATAGTTACCATAATGCCATTTGATGTCTTCAAAATAACTGCAGATAACTTCAGACATAGTATAAATCAAACAGAACAGAATAGAATAGAAACAACAAAAACAAAACAGTCAATGCAATAAAGGATTTCAAAACAAGCCAATAGCAAATCCAAAATTGCTACCATAATATATCTTGCTATCCTAGAAATAGCTTCTCCTGCCATCAGATTTAACATAGTCAAACAAGAGAAAAGAGAATAAAGCCCAACCCAACAAAACAATGGAAACAATATAGGTCCTCAAAACAAAACCATAGGGAATCAACAAAGGCTATAGCCTTCAGAAGGAGATCCTCCTAGATGTCACACTGCATACCGATATCCTCTGAACCTATGATCAGACTACTGGCCCTAGACCTGCAATGTTAGTGAAACATGAAAGCACCATAGACATCCAATTGCATTTCACCTTGATGGCTATCATCACAGCCTGTGTTTCTCCAGATAAGCCGGTCACTTAAGAGGTGTGGGGAGTGTTGATACTCCTTGCTTGCCAGTTTGTGCACCAGAAGGGGCTGGGATCTGGCTGTTCCCAGTCCGGTGGTGGCCCGCACATGGTACTGGTTCCCAAACTGTGCTTATTTGCTGGTGCAGCCATTGTTCTCTCTCCCCGAGCCCACAAATGGCTGTGACTCATGGGCAGAGGCTTGGGTCTGGCTGTTCCCAGTCTGGTGGTGGCCCACACATGGCACTGGTTCCCAGACTGGGCTTATTTGCTGGTGTGGCCATTGTTCTCTCTCACTGGGGAGAAATCTGAATGTCAGACTTGACCTGGCACCCACACTACGACCTGGCACCCTAGGCAGCACCTGAGACAGGAGGTCTGGGAGGCACCTCTGGACATAGATATGGACAGGGTCCCATGTTCAAGAGTGACAGTGGCGGAAGGGCCATGCCAGTCAGTGTGACCTGGGAGGTCTTGTTGGACTGGAGATTATCAAAGATGAGATGGCATCATCAATGAGAAGTTGAGAACACAGCATTCTATGTATAAGGTATGATCAGCAAATACGGTGAATATTTAAATTAAAGATGTATGACAATAGAAGACATATCACCATAAATCCCCCTGAAAATCTCCCCACAATGCCTTGAACACACTCATCCCATTGTCCTTGCTGCTTTCTGCAGCAGCTCTGGAGTCCTCCTTCCTGAGGCTCTTTAGCTGCACTGTCCTGGCTGCCTCGATGTCCTGAGTGGATTCACAATGTCTCCCTTTCATGGTCATTGTGACTTTAGGGAAGAGCCACAAGTCACACAGTGCCAGATTCAGTGGCTAAGGTGGATGAGGACACATTGTCATGTTTCCACAAGCCTGCCTGTCCACTGGTTGGTGCTCGGCGGCAGCAGTCACTGTATATGTGATCCCACCTGGTGAAAGCCCTCAAGAAAGAGGACTCCAGAGCTGATGCAGAAAGTGACAAGAATAATGGGATAACTAGGCTTGAAGTGTGTGTGGTGGGGGGTGAATTTGGAGTGGAATTAATGGCAAGATGTCTTTTACTGTAATAATTATTCTTAAATTTCAACATTTACTGTATATTTTTATCACATCTTATAGAAGAAATAATAAGGGCACAAATTCCCACACAGGGCTAATGTAGTTATTTACAGAACAGAAAGGCCACGAAGTGGGTCAAAACAGACGATGTTCGGGTATTAGTGGTAAAACCACAGAAGCCACCTGATAACGTTTGCCTTTTATTTTAAGATTTTAGCGTAAGTGATATTTGTATGTTCTGTATGTATTGCGGCAGTTGAATCTAGGACTAATACTTTAACTGAAAAATGAGTTTACAAGACTCTTCAGAGTATCTTGGTTTCTTTGTGAGATATAAATATATACATATAGCTTATGAAATCCTGATTTATAGAATCAAGATTTCAGAATGATACCATAAAAAGGACCTTGTATATAATTTAGTTCATTTTTTGTCTTTCAATGGAAAAACTGAGATAAAAGAATTTATAAACAACTTGAAGTGAAACATATTTATGTTAGAATGCTAAAAAAAAGAGTTGTTTTGGGAAAGCAGATATAGAAGTATCATATCATAAAAGAACACATCTACTCCGGCTGCTATTACATAATGTCTAAAACCGGGTAATTTATAGAGAACAGAAGTTTATTAGCTCATGATTCTGGAACCTAGAAAGTGTGAGAGCATGGTATCATCCACTGTGGAGGGCTTACTACATGGCAGTTTGGTAGAAGACTTCACATGCTGAGAGACAGAGACAGAAAGACAGACAGAGACAGAGACAGACAGAAAGGAGAGATAGAGAGACAGAGAGAGAGACAGACAGGAAAGAAACAGAAATAAAGACAGAGAGGAGAGAGATGGAGAGATAAAGACAGAGAGACAGAGAGGACAGACACAGAGCAAGAGACAGAGAGAGAGACACAGAGAGACAGAGGAAAGACAGAGACAGAGCGAGACAGAGACAGAGGAGATAGACAGAGAGAGAAACAGAGACAGAGACAGATAGGAGAGAGACAGAGAAAAAGAGAGAGGGTAAGAAAGAGACCCACATTCTCCATTGTGAAATCACCTGATCACTTCTAGAAAGTCACAGCTCCTCACACTGTTCTATTAGGGACTAAGGTCCAACCCAGGCTTTCCCAATTTATTTTTAGGAAACAGAATCACAGCATATTTCAGACATGATAAATTACATTGACTTGTAACATGTGTGATCAACAAATAGTTTGTGTCTTTAAATGATTTTTCATATTAAATCTTGTGTGGTGGGAAAGCATTTTGTTATATTATTAATGTGATCTTTCTTTCACGAATATGTCCTGTTGCCCTATTGACTTCCTGTGTGCCAGCAGAATGTAGAGAAAGAAAGTGACAGATCTAGGTGTCTTGTGTCTTTAAATGATTTTCACATTCAGACCATCATGGTGCACTTAGAATAAGAACCATCTCCTATGCCTATGTATATGCATATGTATATGTACATGTACAGTATATGTATACTGACAAGTAGCTAATCCAAGAGTTTAGGAATTAAGTAATCTTTCTCTACCTGAGTTTACTATGCATGTTTGCGAATTCCATGCCACCAGTCTGTGGAAATTTAACTGAGATCTCTTCAATGGTTCCCCTGCTCTCTTTCTGGTGTTCCTTTTAAACTCTAGGGGACATACACTGGCCTACACCATTGACAGAATGAACAGGGGTGTTGTGCCCCATCTCTTGGATTATCAGGCTGCTGTAAGCAAATACTCAAGGCTGGGTAATTTACAAACAACAGAAACGTACTGCTCACCAATCTGGAGGCTGGGAAGTCCACAATGAAGGTGCCAGCAGATTTGATGTCTGGTGAGATGTCATTTCTCTTTCATGGCACCTGGTCTGTGTCCTCATCCTGGGGAAGGGACAGGACAAACTCCCCCGGGTCACTTTTATAAAACATTGATCCTGTGCCCCACCAGACCTCCTCCCAATGGCCTCACCTAATACCACATTGAGGATTAGGCCCAACATACAAACTTCAGGGAGACACAAACAACCTGATACAGCCATTGCTGTGGGCCCTGTCCTCGTGTCCACACTGACACAGCCAGCACTGTGCTTGTCTCCATCTGGTGAGATCCAAGCACTCCACCAGCTGTGGATCCCGTCTAGATGACCCTCGTACCATGGGAAACACGTTGTGGTTTCCACGTCACTCTCAGCAAGGTGACTTCATAAACTGACCTAAGGTTTTCTACCTCATGCCTCCCTTCCAAGGGCAGGTTCTACCTGAGAAGTCTTTCATCCACCTCTTCTCCCTGGCAAGCCACTGATCTCTCCAATATAACCTCTCCTAGGTTCCTTTCCCTTCTGGGCAAGATAAAATTAAACATTATTCTGAATCTTTTCTATTTTTGCTAGGTCACCTAGATCTGTCACTTTCTTTCTCTACATTCTGCTGGCACACAGGAAGTCAATAGGGCAACAGGACATATTCGTGAAAGAAAGATCACATTAATAATATAACAAAATGCTTTCCCACCACACAAGATTTAATATGAAAAATCATTTAAAGACACAAACTATTTGTTGATCACACATGTTACAAGTCAATGCAATTTATCATGTCTGAAATATGCTGTGATTCTGTTTCCTAAAAATAAATTGTCCTCTTTCCCAAAATGTACATACATTTTAGGGCATAAACTATTTAGAAAGTACATGTATGTCTCCAATAACAGATGGAGTTGTGGGTCTCACACGTGCACACACAAAACCCATATCCAGAGCATGATAGCTAACGCCTTATGCTACCTCATGGATGTTAAGCTAAGCCAAATGATAGAAAGAGTTCTTTTTGCATAAGACATTCTTCTCGTTCCTTAAAGAGAAGAGCAGTCCAGGTCCTTTATTAGCAGTGTGACAAAGCAGGAAAACCAAAAGGTTTTGAAATAACCAGGTAAATGTCACTTGCACAGAGTTGCAATCACAGACAAAATGAAATCAGCACTTCATCTTGGAGCGTCATCTAGATTGTTTTCTCGAATGAACACGCATCATCCACTCATTCATTCTACTAGGTCACCAAATTCAAAGTTACAGATGACCACTATGCTGAGAACCACACTGGTCACCAAGCCCATTGGGGTGCAATGACATGGGTGATCCAATGAGCCCCAGTCTAAATGGAAGACAACCAGAGTCCCTCGATTCTCTTACATCATGGAACTCTTGAACAATCTAATAAAATCTCTCATCTCCTTCTCAGAGTAATGCTATTTAAGCCTTAAAATATGAGATGATATTGAATGCAGTAAAAGAAACACAGAGACTTACAAAGGAAATGAGGCAGCCTTACAACATTGTATCAGTCAGTGCTCACTAGAGACACAGATTTAATATAAAATACATACGTGTAAGTATGAGGTAGGTTCACAATGGCCACCTATCGAGTCAGCTGTAGAAGAGTGCAGAAGGGCCATCTGTGTGCTGAAGATTCAAAGGATCCAGTCAGAGGTCGAAGGTCTGGAGCTCACTGTAGAGCATGGTGCAAGTCCATATGAGGAACCTGAAGGGCCTGTGCTGGACACCAGAAGATGATGTCCAAGGCCGAGGCCGAGGCAAAGATGGAGCCTCCTCCCAAGAAACAGCAGTGAGCCTTCCTTCTTCTTCCCCTTTTCATTCTACTCAGGCTGCAAGCTGATTGGCTGGTGCCACCCACACCCAGGGTGGGTCTTTGGTCGTCAATAAATCATTATCCACACCCAGAACTATGCTAAGCCAATCAGTTGGGCGTTTTTTACTCAAGTTAACACAATAGTAAACTATCACAAATGTTATACTAAAGTACAACTTTGGAGTCTTTTTAAAAATTTTAAACCATTGTCTCTTTGTTAAAGTTTCCATAGTTTTACTTGTTTGCTTTTGTTTTGTGGTGCTGAGTGTCGTAGACTACCTCTACCTCTCTACTGCACTCCCAGGCCTGTGGGTCTTATTAAACATGATACTCTACCAATGGTCTAACACTACCACACTTGCAAAATCATAGTGGTGTAAACAGTATTTCCAGGTATCTGCCATTCTAATGTGATATGAGAAAATCTGTCAGCCTAAAATTGCAAATTACTGTGAGAACTATAGCTGTGGCATATTTACTAAACTCATAATAGCAGGAAATGATACATTTCTGTTGGTGCAAGGCGGAAAAAGAAAATGTGAAAGAAAACTTTCTCAACCAACTTCATGGGCTTCCTGTCTGTTCATTTGGTGGGAATCTGTGGACCCTACTGGAGAATGGTCATGCAGGGAACATTGACTAATATTTGCACACAAGCAGCAATTGAAAGATATGGTGAATGTCTAAATTTAGGAAAACACAACTTTTTACAGTAAAAGATTCATTTCTGAGAATGATAAGATATGTGGGTTCAAAGACAGGAAGAGTACTTTGAGTAGCTTTAGTGTGATTAATAGCAATGTGTCTTCCACTATAATATTTTTAAAATATAAACATTACTGTATTTTATGATCACCTCTCAATGGTCAAAATTTAGCTTCATTTTCTGTAAGAAAAAGAAGAGGAGGAGGAGGAAGAAGAAGAAGAAAGGAAGAAGAAGAAGAGGAAGAGGAAGGAAGAAGAAGAGGAAGAAGGAGAAGAAAAAACATGACATTCTTTCCTTATCCACCTCCTTCACTCGATCTGGCACTGTGTGACTACTGGCCCTTCCCCAAAGTCACTGTGACCATGAAAGGGAAGCACTTTGCATCCAGTCGGGACATGGAGGCAATGAGGACAGTGCAGCTAAAGACCCTCAGGAAAGAGGACTCCAGAGCTGCTGCAGAAAGTGGCAAGGACGATGGGACGAGTGTGCTCAAAGCCAGGGGAGAATTCAGAGGGGATTCACAGCAGTGCATCTTTTACTCTAGAAAATTTAAAAATAATTTCATATTCATTATATTTCTTGATTATACTTCAAGTAAGGAACTATGAAGGGACACAAGAAGAGTGGAGAGGAGGAGAGAGTTTTTCCTGATCAAAGTTCGGTATGCAAAGAAATGGTGACCACAGAACCAAACTGTGATGCGTGGTAAAAGGATGAGTTCATTTTGACTTGACTCTTTGGGACTTTGAAAACTTCAGAGGCATTTTCAGCAGCAGAGTGACGATACCATATTGGGTTCTGAATTTTTTATCTGATACCAAAGTATAGATATTTTACACAATTATATGGTTTATTCTAGAAAATATTTTATTTGAGGCCCAAAGCACAGAAGAAGATTTATCTTCTAATGCTCTTAAGTTCCACTGTTTTCTATAAGCAGTAAGGATGCTACAAAAGTAAAATCAGGACCACATTCTCAAATGATCCATACTGATATAAGGAAGTGTTCTTAATTGGCTTTCAGAGCCTCAACAAACTGTTTTGAATGTTCTTAGAGAACAGGAAATTTTCATAATTTTCTAGCAATTTGTGGGCTTGGTTTCCTGGAATCACAGTCATCTGATTTGGAAAGTCGAAGTCTCTCATGCCATCTCTTAAATGACTTGTGTGGCTGGTACCTTGTTTTATCATCTTTTCTGTTGCACTGAAACTGTATTTCTTTTCTTCCCATCTCGCAGATGGAAATCTGGGTGCCAGGTATTCACCCAAGCAAACAATCAGGAAAGAATAGAGACCAATATTTCAAGCAGCAAGTCCATTTCTCTTCCCATTAAGCTCTAATGCCTTTTAAATTGAATCTCAAAGCCAGAAGCCAAGTGGGAAGGGATTGTTCTGTGAGGCTGCTGGATGTTCCCCCACTATTGTCCACTAATATTGAAGTCCAGGGGAAATTTGAAATGAACAAAGACTGTGAAATCAGAAGATGTCAGTGAATATTGTTGATGTAATGAATCAATTACATTGAATCAAGGCTTACATAAAGTCTCTGGCATAAGTCTCCACAGACCCCAGAGAAAATCATTTGTTTAGAAACGCTCTTCTTTATTAAATATACATTCCATGCATATTAAGTCGCAAATCAGCCCCATGTGTCAATGTGTGTGTGTGTGTGTGTGTGTAGTCTCATTTCTTAACACACACTACTTATTATTTTTTCCTAGATGAGCTGGCCAGTCAAGTTTGAATTTATCCCTAACTCTCTGTAGTCCATTACTTCCTTCCAAAAACTCCATTCCAGCAATTCTAACACATGTTCAAGTACATTGTACGAAGGATTGTCTCCTTTCCCTGACTCAGAGCTACTTGAAAATGGCACCCATTGCCATTTTACATGTATGTGTGTGTGTGTGTGTGTGTGTGTGCGCGCGCGCGTGATACTAAGAACTGAATCCAGGGTCTTCGTATCCCCAGTGCCTTTTTATTCTTTGCTTTGAAACAGGGTGTCCCTCAATGATCCAGCATGGGCTCAAACTTGTGATCCTTCTGCCTCAGCCTCCCAGTGTACAGGATTAGAGACCTGTGCCACCTCGCCTGGTTCCATTGTCTTTTGACCCATTTCCTCACTGTCTAGCACAACAACAAGCACAGGGAAAATGCACAAGTCTGTTTGAAATATGAGTTTTGATCTTATTATCATCTCTTTCCAAACAGCATCATTTGGCTAGCCTCATTATTACACTGCATAATTCAAAACATAAAACAGTAATCAGATCCCAATATGGCACTTTTTGGATCTCCACTGATTTCACTGAGGCAAGTGTAGGGCGTGTCATCTCCCCAGCCACTCTCATCATTTGTGACATGCGTACAGGTGTGTGATGGGAACAAACAGGTCCATGGGCTGTGAGAAGAACATGTCACCCTGGCCATCCTGATCTTCCTTATCTCTCCTTACTGTGACATGAGCTCCCACATATCTAGCCGGGCGAGCCCTGCTGAGCTGGAGATGCCACAGCATTAGTCCATTTTTCAGATCCCTTCGTGCCTCTGATGCTGTAATGGTCATTTCCCCTATTGTTTGAACACAACATTCAACAGCCACAATTTAAAGGAGGAGAGGCTTAATTGACTCACAATTTTCAGGGGAGTCAGTCCATGGTCAGCTGCTACAAGGCAGGAGTATCATGGCGAAGGGTGTTTTGTAAGACCCAGTTCAGTGTGTCTTCTCTCCAGCTTTATCTCTTCTCCTTACCCTCCACATCTGTGCTATGTTCTACCTGTAAAGCTAGTGTGGCCGCTTTCCTAGTTATTTGCTAATTCTCAATGTAACTAGATTATCTCTTTTTAAGGTACAGCAGGGTTCGTAGCTCTACCTTGTCCAGAATCTAACAAAATGAAGAAGAAAATGAAGGAAAAAGAGAAAGAGAAGGGATGAAGAAAAGGAGAAAGAGGCAAAGAGGAGAAAGGGGAGCCAGAGGAAGAGGAGAAGAGGAGCAAGAAGAGAAAGTAAAGGACAAGAGGGAGTGGAGGAGGAAGAGGAAGAGGAGAGGAGGAGAAGGAGAAGGGGCAGAAAAAGAAGCCAGCGACAAGAATGAATGGGTGGATGCCATAACTGAGAACATCCTATCCTCTTTCAGGGAAATTTGCATGCTTCATTTGCCTGCTCCATCTCCCTCTGAAAAATTCAAAACTCCACCATTAGTGGGATTTGAGGCATGACTCGGCGGAAGGAAAGAGGCAGGGAGGGTGGAAAGGAAAGGAGATCTTGCAAAATGCTTGCTGTGCCCTGGCCTGGCTTCCTCATTACTGTGGAGTCCACCGGTGTTGCTGGCCTGGGAGTCCCACCCTCTGTCCTCTCTCTGAGCCAGCAAAGACCTCCTCGCAGCCCGGCAATCTAATTAGCCAGCAGGAGGACCCGGGGAGGAACAGGCAGGCTCACTTTGGCTTGTTAAAGACTCCCCGTCTCCTGCTTGGGAAATTGCTCTCCTGTTTTACCCAAGCTCTTTGCATTTTGCAGCTCCCTGGGGAACCAGAGGCCAGTGCTGGTTGAATTCCTGGCGAAGCCATTTGGCTTCGATCCCCCATAAAACCTTGGCACCAGCCTTCCTGACTTGGGCCTTTTCTCGTTAAACATGGAGACAGGAGCCTGCTGTTTGGCTTTCAGGGGTCTAGGTGAGACAGACTGGCCCTCTCTTCCCCAGGACTCGGGGCTGGGACAGAGCTAGGGAAAGAATGGAAGCGAGGGTGGTCAGGGTGGAAAGTGGACCCTGCATAGCCGGGAGGAAGGAGACCGAGAAAACAAGGACATGCAGTTAGAGCCCTGGCTTCCAAATACAGTGTGGGCCCCTCCGGGACAGCTGACAGCTCCTTGCTTAGAAAAACTCACTGTAATTTCACGCCTCCCACCATGAACATGAACCCAAACTGAGACTAATATTTTGCTTTCTTACTTTGTTCATGGTCTGTGCAGTAGATCCCCTACTACTTAACAGGAATTGCAAGCCACTGCAGGAGTGGTGTGCAGTAAGGAGAAGGGGTACAGTCGTGCAGTGCCCATATCATTTTAACTCTGTTCTCTGTGGCCACTGGAACAGGGCCTCTCTGCCAGCCGGGCCCGCCCCGGAAGCTCTATGATTTACTCAAGTAAGGCTAGGACACCTTGCGTTGAGCCCAAGACTGTCTGAGATTGGGTGGCTGCTGCCCGCTCACCCTGCTTTAAGCCTGCTCCCACAGCGTGGGGCCTGATGCTGAGGACCGTGGCTCTCTCTGAGTCATCACCGACTGGGAAGTGAATGGTGCTAAAAGCCAATTGACAGGATCTGGGGAGAGGAACTGTAGGTTTACGCCAGATACTTTCAGAAAAAAAGTGCAGGGCCAGGAGTTGAGTAAAGGAGACAAAGAGTTCAATGATTAATGAGGGGAAGAGTCCAGAAAATGGGCTGTGAACTTTATCACCCACTTGTGTAGTATCGGGTGCACCTTTTGTTTTAAAGGAGAAAATCTAGAAGGGACACGAAGGTCTATTTCTCACCTGAGAAAGTGCACTGTAGAACAGAAGCAGGGATAAGAGACAACTAGTTAATCTTTACACTGAGAGGAAGGTCATCAGCTCGAGAGGGACCAGGAAGAATGCCAATCCACCCGGCCCAAGCTTGCAATTACTTTTCCCCTCCATGGGGTGGGGTGAGCCTTGGGGCACTGTAAGCACTGTAATATTGGGTTGGCCCAAGGCGCACAGTCCCCAGGTGGCAGCTCTGGAGCAGGGCACCCTCTGATCACAAGAACTTTTGCATCCCCACGCTTTATAGACCCATGGTGCTGCTGTCTGATGCATGGAGCAATTAATGGGGTAGTGTGAGAGTTTAGGGGTTTTGCACCCAGACACGCTTGGCTTCCATCATTACTTCCACTCCGTGTGAATGATGTCACCTCTAGCAGCTTCCTAAGCTCACCGAATGGCAGTCACTCAACTCGAACCTGTGGCAAAGATACCTCTCCCGATGAGTGGCAGAAGGATGGCAGGTTGTAGATGGAAAGTGATGAGAACACCTGCATCACAGTGATGCTAAATCACTGTGCACTGAAGTTATATTTAGTGCATGCATAAGTTAATGAACAAACTAATAGCTGGGCTGTCCCTCAAGTCTCTTCCTGCTCTCATATGCTATATTCAGTATCATGACACATTGCTTGGGGTTTTTAAAAGCAGGTCTTGAAGATGCTCCCCAGGTGCCCTGTGGAACCCAACATCTGGGCATGAGATAAGCAAAATGATGTGAAATATGACTCCTTCCTCCCTAAGTTCTAGATGCTGCGATTGAGTACCAATTTCCCACACCCTGGGACTAGAGTTGCTGCTATAATCTAGGATGAAATCACACTGCGTTTGCAAGGAATGTAATTAAAAGTTCTCTAAGAGTCTTGATGAGTAGCTTGCTGAAAGTCTTCCTAAAGGAGCAGAAGTGGGTGAGAGGCCCTGCCCTGCCCCTAAATTACTGCATCTCCAGAGCTCCTCCATTTAGTGTATTTGAAGCACAAGCTCATTTTATCGCCAACACCTGCTAAATGCAAGCATATAACAATAAAAAGATGAACACGCAGTATTACATCTTCCTTTAAAAACCACACTGGCTCTCACTGAGTCCCCCTGCATTCTGCATGCTTCATTAAATGTGTTACCTATATAATCTTTTATTCTCATACTGGCTTTTTAGGTAAATGTAACTGCTCCAAGAAGGTACATAATTTCCTAGTATTCTTTAGAGAGAAACTTTTAGGGTCAAAACTCAAACCTGATTGATTCTGGCTACAACATTCACATGAGTTTTGCTAACTATTTGAACTTCAAAAATATCAAGATGATAAAAGTGAACTGAGTATATATACATGAGAAAATGTTGGGACTTGACATCCCAACTTCAAGACTGGGACAGCATGGTCACACCACACTGCATGCCCTGTCTGGAGGTTCTCCGTGAAACCATGCACCCACAATTTATGGTTGCTGTCATTTATTTCATTAATGTTTGCTGAGTTCCTCTCTGGCCCTGTTGGATCACATTACCCAGAATCTGACCCCTGAACCTACATTTTATGTAACTCCCAACACAGTCCTACCTGGAGAAAGCCCCAGAAAGCCACCATTTGGTTACACGCCATGCTACAACTTTACAGCTTGCTAGCTTTTTTCTTCTCTCACATTTCTGATTCTTTTGTCTCCATTTTGAGTACATGTCTTAACATGTAAAGGTAAAGGCAAAGGTAAAAGTTTCATCAGCTCGACTGGAAGGTATGCTATCTTGTACACCTGTGATTAGAAAATCACACACACACACACACACACACACACACACACACACAAATGTCCCATGCTTCCCTGAAAATAAGACGTAACCAGAAAAGCAGCACTGGTTATTACCATGGCGATGGTCAGTGCCACACAGAAGGTTACACATCACTCTTCTCTTGCTTAATGATTGCTCCGTAAGGCAGGTGTGGCAAAGGGATTTGGGCTGGCATTTTTGACCATTTTCAAGGCTGGTTAATTTCTGGTTATTTTGGGGAAACATGATTCGTGTCCACACACATTTGCAGTACAGATGGTATCACAGGAAAAAGAAGTTGTCCCATGCCTATCCCTGTGCTCTCCTCTAAAGCTGCTGTCACAGTGTAATCTGGGTCTGTGTCTCACCAAACCGAAGAGTAAAGTCAAGGACAAAGGAGGGAGACAGGAGGGCTGTTTATTAAGCAAAGTGAAATAGCTCCCAGGAGTCGGGAGGGGACCCAAAAGTGGGCTGCTCCTGGGACTTTTTGTCTAGGATTTTTATGCAAAAAATAATCAAGATTCAGATCATTCTGGATCAAACTAAGGTCCATTTAAGGATTAAAACCATCTTATTTAAACCAGAAATGGGCCGACGAGGGGTCAAGGCATGTAGCCAGCATTCTGTCTGCAGGTGCCTTCTGGCCTCTATCCTATCTAAGTGTTTTTCTAAAAGAACAAAATGAGAGGAAAAATGTTTTCCAGATGGGTAGGAGCAGAAGTTGTCACAACAGCCACCTGTCACCTTGCTGTCACCTCGCTTGTCACATCCCTGCAGTTCATTGCCCAGCTGGTCCTCGTTAACTCTTCAACTCAGGCTCCTGCTTATCTGACCAAGGCCTGGTCATGCAGAATGTGTGTGGGGTGCAGCACCCCTCCTCTGTCTAACTTGCCTGTCTGTCATGTTACCATGTTACCACCAGTGAAAGATACCTGTAAATACATTACCTTCCCTTTTGTTTGCCTGATAGATTGTTATCATGCACAATCTTTGACACCTTGCCTTTGGCTTATTCTAGAAATTTTCAGAACCCTTTCAGCATTACTGCATTGAGAGTGCACATTTACAAAAGAGGCACAGAGCTCCCGGATGCGCCTGAATGGATTTAACCAGCCCAATATCGATAAACTCATTAATTTGTCCTGGTTTTGCTCATTTGAATGTTGCTCCGGATATTATTCCACACTGATCTCAATAACCACATTCAAAAAATTACCGCGAGGCAAAGTCCCTAAGAATGGCATTGCTAAGCTAAATCTAAATGAATTTCAAATTTTAATGCACGTGGCAAAGCATCTTCTAGCCCAAAACAAGTGCAACTACACACTTCACCTGGGCAGCAGTGAGTGAGCAGATGAGCAAGGCTAAAAAGTGTGGCCATGAGAACTCGCGCTCCAAACTCGAATGTCCAAACGGAAGCAAATAACTAAAATAGCTAAATGGTCAAATTTTAATTAATTAAAATTTTAAAAAGAAGAGAAACTGGTCCTAGAAGAAAAGGACATGAGAGACACTCATCGCCACTATTTATTTATTGACCCTTCTGCATTGTGTGGCAAACCCATGCACTTTCCAGTCATAAAGTAAATAAAAAATATTCTAAGGAGGAAAACAAACAAACAAAAAAAACTTAGAGCCAACCTGGTCTGAATTCAACCATTTTTCCTCTAGAATTGTATTTTACAGCTAAACTAGAACTAAAGCAACATAGGGGAGGCTGGGTGGTATATAGGGTTACTCTCCCTGCACCACTGGGGGTAATGACAAAACGTCAAAAATACCTTTAGGTATCTCAGTATTGAACAGGAACATGGAGATTGCGTACATGGAGCAAGAAATGGGCCGTTGATCACTGCACACTAATATGTGAGCGTAACAGGTCCTCAGAGGTGTGCTGCTAAGCAAAAAGGTAGGTAGGACAGAACATGTGACGCTCACCATTCACATAGATGACAAAAGCCAGGACGGTCTGCATGTGGCACGGTCATGTTATATAACTGCGACGTTAATATGTTGTCACACACAAGCCGACACTCAGTCACCTGTGCACAGCTGTGCCTTTTGTTATATTCTTTAAAATACCTCTGAAAAGATACCCAAGCCGATGACAGGAGTAGAGGTCTCCAAATGGGTGGAAGACAGATGAGAAGGTTTTTGCTCTACCACCCTTGGCATCTTCCAAATTCAAACTATTAACAAAAATAAAAGGACAGAAATGTGTGAGATCAGACACTAATGCCACTGGGTCTGCCCGCCTGCTTCCCGGGGTGTTCATTGCTGATAAAGGTTCTGCTCTGTGGGTGAAGGAGGCGGAGGTGCCCTTAGGTGGCACAGAGGTGGCAGCCAGAGGGCCACGTCGCTTCCTGGAGCTGAGCCACCCTGGGGACTCTGCAGGGACCTCGGCTGCTTTCTGGCCAAAAGCTTTGCTCACCGAGCCTCCTGCCTGTCACCCGGGAACCTGGCGTCACTCCAGATGCTCGAGACAGCGAATCCCACCTCCCTGTCTGCAGCTAGGGCCGATGATCCCACTGTCCTCCACGTAGATCCCACTGTCCTCCACGTAGACTTTGCAGATGGTTTGGGGAGATCGCGTCCCTCCTCTCAAAAATTGCTGCTGCAGCAGCACCTCTGTGCCTGTGTCACCTCTGCACGTTCACCTCCCTTCGTCACTGACTCACCCAGGAACTTCAGTGTCACTTCCTAAGTGGAGCCCTGTCCTCTCCTAATATAAATGACTCAGATAACATTGAATGCTCTAAAAAAAAATGCAGATGCTCTTGGAAACACACTGTATCTTCTCAGTGCAAAAGACAAATAAGCAAAGCAGAAATAATCACCTGTCAGCTGGGGGTGCATGGCAGCCCATACCTGCAATCCCAGCACTCCGGGAGGCTGAGACAGGAGGATTGCAAAATGGAGCTCAGACTGGG
Source organism: Dasyprocta punctata (assembly GCA_004363535.1). Lineage (NCBI taxonomy): Eukaryota > Metazoa > Chordata > Mammalia > Rodentia > Dasyproctidae > Dasyprocta > Dasyprocta punctata. The sequence goes on along the minus strand of RJWM01038039.1, from coordinate 830 downwards.
CAATTTAGTGACTTAGCAAAATCCTGCCTCAAAATAAAAAAGGCTGGATGTAGTTTGGTGTGAAGGCCCTGAGTTCAAACCCCAGTACTGGAAAGAGAGAGAGAGAGAGGAAAGAGAGAGGGGGAGAGAAAGGGGAGGGAGGGAGGAAAGGAGGGAGGGATTTGGGAGGACAAGACTAAAGCAGACTCCAAATAGTCGAGTGAATGAAGCACTTTCCATGGTGCTAATTGTCAAAGCCCCAGAGCCTGCCCTGGTGTAACGGAGCCACCCAGGAAAAAAGCAGTGCTGAGGAGGCCGAGAGGGACAGCAGGGAGCAGGGAAAGAGGCGAAAAATCAAAAAGAGAGGCTACAGCCAGGTGCCAAGGGCTGCACTGTTGCACAAAAGAAAATTTGCTAGCCATGTATATTTGAGACTAAGGAGACAGGTCGTCCTATTTAGAATGCTAAGAAAATCTGAGACTTAAAAGTTTTTAGCAGCCAACCAGTCATGATGTCCCATTCCTGTAATCTTATCACTCTGGGAGGCTGAAGCAGGAGGATCACAAATGGAGCTCAACCTGGACAGCTCAGCAAACTAGCAAGACCTTGTCTCCAAATAAAAAATAAAAAATGCTCTTGGAATGTAGCCCAGAGAAAGAGAGAGAGAGAGAGGAGGGGAGGGGAGGGGAAGGGAGGGGGGAAGAGAAAGAAAAAAGGAAATAAATATACACATCCAAAAGAACACAAAGCAGAATGCCCCTATGTGCTAAAAAACATTCTAGAAATATGTTCTGAAAACAAACATGTTTTGCATGGTATTAGAGTTTATGCCAATGGGCTTGCATACATAC
>RJWM01038038.1:0-17017 GCA_004363535.1 Dasyprocta punctata | reverse complement strand
TATTTATAAATTTATGTCTTTTTCCTTTTCTCTTCCTTCCTTCTTTTCCCCTTAGAGTACCTCTTGTTATCATTGAAATAACTACCCATAACATCAGATCTAATATAACCAAGCAAAATAGTTCAGAGTGAAACCAATAAAGCATAAAAGTATGATCATACATAAAAGAGACAGAAAACTAAAGAGATCAGCAAACAACAACAACATATCCAATACTGTAAAATTGTAGGTTTAGTACTGTATATGGTTGGAATTTTACAGTGGTTGCAACATTGTATATTGTTACCTTTAAGGGGGCTGTTCAGATTCACTTTATCATTCTTTATGGCTGAGTAATACTCCATTGTATAAAAATACCACATCTTTTTTATCCATCTCTCAGCCGATGGGCATTTAGGTTGTTTCCAAGATCTGGCTATTTTAAACTGTGCTGCTATAAACATGGGTGCACATACATCACTGTGGAAAGATGTTTTTAATTCTTTTGGGAAGATATCCAGAAGGTAAATAGCCGGGTCAAATGGGACCTCCAATCCTAGATTTTTGAGGAATCTCCACACTGATTTCCACAGTAGTTGCACCAGCCTGCACTCCCACTAACAGTGAAGAAGGTTCCTTTTTCCCCATAGCCCCTCCAGCATTTGTTATTGGTCGGTTTCTTGATATCAGCCATTCTTTCTGGGGTGAGGCGGAATCTCAGTGTTTTAATTTGTGTCTCTTAAATGACCAGTGATGTTGAACATTTTTTTATGTATTTATTTGCTATTAGTATTTCTTCATCTGAGAAGTGTCTTTCACCTCAGATGCTAAGTTTTATATTCTAATCACCAGGGTGACTCTTATTATTTTACTTAGGTGGTTTGCTGTTGGCTAGAAGTTCAAGTCTGTTTGGAATAATAAATTGAAAAGAAAAATTGCAATAATATAAAAACAACTCTGATATATTCTCCCAGAGTCACCAAGTATTGACATTTTGACACACTTTTAAAAAATCATTCTCCCTCTGTTTCTGTGACACATACTTAGTGGGTTTTTTCAGAATAATTTGAAGAAAATTACAGACATCATGTAACTTTCCCCTAAACAGTTCAGTACAACTATCCCCCCAAAACCAAACCAAAACAAAACTCTCAAGAAATTCTCTTACATTATCATTACCAAAATCAGGGAGTTTAATCAGCCCATTTTACAATAATATGAACTGTCCCAGTTTTATCCTTTATATAGCCTTATGGAAGACAACCCAATAAATGTTGTTAAATATATTATTGTGATGTTTCCATTGGTCATCATCAAAAGGTTAAGTTTTCTATAAATAAAACAAGATTTTCTCATTAAAAGATGCTATTGGTACAAAACTAAATTAAGAGAGAAAAGTTTTCTTGTGGCTATGACAATTCATTGCTGTCACATTCATGGTATATTAAATGTATTCATGCCTCCAGATGTATAGTTCTTCTAAAACGTAAAACTGGGATTCTTTATAGTGATAAGCTTTTGCTTTTAGATTCAGATAATCTGCCTTTTCTTGTGCTCCAGCTACTTGTAATAAGAGGTGTATGGCAAGCCAACATGAGACCCCCCTGTCAAAAAATAATATTTTTAAATGAAAGGGGGGATTCTACAATGTCTCTGTTGCACATCTGCTATTACACTTAGAGATGCTTAGGTGCCACCAGTGCACAGTGGGCTACATGGCTTCCTAGCTGGCTCTCCCCAGCCAGGAGGGGAGGAAACATTTTCTGTAACATTTTACAACTCTGGTGAGTTACCCAACCTCTTAACTAAGGAGATTTTTTAGCAGTAGGAGATGGGAAAACAGCAAACAGTGACGCAAAGGAGGAAAAAGTCTCTCATGCTTTCATAGAAAGCAATCGGTCTAGCAAAGCCCATGACTCATCCTGAAGGCTACACTGACAGAACTGAGAGGCTCTATACGTGACTCAAGGTAAATTCTGTGGAGACTTAACTGACCTTGATAGATAGCAAGAGGTTAATTTTATGAATACAGGTCTCAATTTAACTTGGCTTTGAACATCCAACAGAAAAGTACAACCAAAAGATATATAAAGCAATGTCATAGTAATAAGCTAGATATAGGAAAAGGTTCCAATCACTAACTCCTTCTGGCAGTTTCTAGCTGCACCAGTAATTGACCACTGTTATGGGTTATTAAGAATAAATTATAATAAAATCTGTAAAAACTCATAACTGCTACACTACAACATGACTACTCACATACTCACCTTTCTTTAAAAACACAATTACAAAAACAAGTATGGGGGAATATGGTTGCCCCCACATGCACAATTAGATCTTGATATCTTTACTTTAGATTTTTAAAAACTCATTGCTAAAAGTAAATACCCTCCACCGGAACTTCACTGGCAAAAGGAGAAGTCTGGTGAACACACTCAGGGGTCAAATCCTATAGGAGGGCTTCCTAACAGGCGAGAGGGATGACCCAGTGCAGTTGATAACATGGGGTTGAGGATATGCCTGTGTGCTGACAGACAATGGAATGCCAGTGCGGCTGCCATCCCAGAACATGTAACTAAGGAGAGAGGAACATCCCAGCCCTGCGGTGAGTCCTGTTCCTGTACAGTCCTCCAGCAGAATCATCCTCGAGCATGACTCTAGAGGAAAGCCCAACGCCACAAGTGCTGAGATCCACGCAGGCTACAAATCCATGACATGAGGACAACTAAGGAAGACAATGCAGTGTCACGTGCTGATGACACACAGGACCTCCCCCAAACTGCTGAAAGTATGTTTGTTGTTACGATGTTAAACTTGCCTATTCAACCACTGCACCATACCCCTCCCTGTGCACAAGCTAATAAAATGGTGGCTAGCTAGAGACGCTGGATCTTCGTTGCCAGAGGACATGGTTCAACCCAGAGCCCTGCCACACCCCTCTATTTTTTCCCTTGCTCTTTCTTTCCCACATGTTCCTTAACCTGGACAGGAGACTGGGGACTTACTGCAGGCCTCCTCGATAAATGGCACCATGGAAAGGATCTTTACCATGATTCTTTCTCCCCACATTTCTTTTCCTTTGTTTTAACCTTTCTTCCCCTCCTTAATGACAGTAGCTTTGTTTCCATCTTTTCCTTTTTATTCTCTTTCTCTCCTTTTCACTCCCTTCCCTTCTTCCTCTCCCTCCCTTGTTCCCCTTCCCATTTGAACACTTTCTTTCTGCTTACCAACATCTATCCTCCATTTTGGTCCTCAGTTTTGCTTTCAGTTTCTCTGGCAAGGAAAACAATAAGATATTCAAACTATCAGGAGCTGATCAGGCTCCCAATCTAATGGATGAGCTGATGGAAAAAGATTAAATAAGAAAGACAATGTAATAGTTTGTGGGGATCCAGGAAGGTCAGAACTTTCTTGGAATTAGGACAAAGGTTTCTCTGGACTATCCATATTTATTGGGTCCTTAACGAATCAAGGAGGTACAGGGAAGTGGAAGGCACATCTGAGTAAAAAGGTGCATGAAAATGAGCAGGCCTTGAGAAGTTAGGACGAAGACATTCCAGGCAGTAAATCTTGCTGGTTTGAGAGGACTGTCTGATCACTTAGGTTCGTGGGTACTGCCCTGGAATGGGAGTGAGAGCCAAATGTCCTCAGCTGCAGTCTTCCCTCACCTTCAGAGGCTCTGACTACAAGCTTTCCCAACACAACTAGAGAGCACTGTGGTCAGCACCTTAACCCTTACTCAGTCTGGCCCCCAACACCAACATGTGTGTCCAATTTATTTCACTTTAAAGTATGGTCTCAAGGGGCATCTATTTATGTAAAAATCTCCCAAGTTTATCCTTCTTTATGGAACAGCAACACTCTGCTGTATATAAAAAACACATTTTCTTTATCTGTTCATCTGTTGGTTGACATCTGGGTATTGGACATTATTTTTGTCTTAGGTTTTGTAGATTTTTTTTCTGTGTAACTGTCACCTATTTATGCAGGATGAGATTAATTATTAGTAGTGAAATTTATTGTAGAATTGTATTAAACTTTGAAGAGTCTTTAACAGTTTAATTATGCTTTTAACTCATTTAGAAAGAATATTAGTAGTGTTTAGATATACTACAGTGATAGTTAGCTACTGACAAGTATCCTGAGACTTGAGGGCCTTTTCTGAGATGCATTACAATTGGGTCTTTTAATAGAATTATCTATAATTATATAAATAATTTGTTATGATTAGATACACATTTTGTTGTTTTTAAGAATTTGAAGAATTGAGTGAATCTCGAGGATGAAGAAATTGGTCTTTGAGAGGACCCTATGGGCATGGCTGCACTATATATTTATAAAACTTGATTGATTTTTGTAGCTGGTTATTTTTCTAAGTGGTGTTCCGTACAGTCTTTCCTATGGATTTCAACACCAAGTGTACTCCCTGTGTTCATTTACTGACTATTTTGTCATATACTGGCAACCTCTTTAACATTGTGAAGAACAGGTGCTGCAAATCAGGACTCTTTTGACCTTTATATGCAACTATTACATAGAGCAAAGTAAAACGAAATGCACAGGTGTAAGAGACAAAGGTCAGTCTTGCTTTGTCAAAAACACATTGACTTAAAGCCTTTTGCTTCTTTTTTTCCCCTGAACTAGTTAAAATATAATAATGTGTGCTGCTGAGGGCCAGGGATATAGCTCAGCTGCACAGTGCCTGCCTGGCAAGTGTGAGGTCCTGAGTTTGATTCTGAGTACCAAAAAAAAAAAAAAAAAAAAAAAAAAAGTACTGTTTAGAAGTGTTTTGATCATTCCATTTCCTCAAGATAATATATTTCATGACTTTAAGAAAAGGATCTCTACAAAATATTTTATTCCCTTTACTTTTAGCACCTTTTGTGCACTTGCTGTTTGCTGCCTACATGACTTTTCTGTTGGGCTGCTTGTCTCATTGCCCAGTTTTCCTCAGAAGGTGGCATCTCCAATTGCCTAGGGGCTCTACTGCACCTTTGACTTCACTCTCACAACTTTACACACTACCCTTTCATGGGTCCCTTCAAAGAATTACTTTATAAAAATACAAGTTATCAGTGAATTGAAGAGTTGGCTCTTAAAAAGGATAAGCAAAATAGACAAACCCTCAGCCAAACTGAAAAAAAAGGGTCAATATCCATGTAATTAGAAATGAAAAAGGCAAGGTTATAACAGATACTGTTGAAATCCACAGGAGTATAACTGTTTCTAAAACCAGTATGCCAAGAAATTGTAGAAACTAAAAAGGGATAGATTCCTAGATACATCTGAATCACTAACACTGAACCAAGAAGATGCTAAAACTGGGATCAATCCAATAACAAGCAAGAAAATAGAGGCAATTAAAAAAAAAGATAGAAAAGCTCAGGACTTAATGATTTCACCACTGGAGTTCATAAAAACTTCAGGAAGAACTAATGCCAATACTAGTCAAAGCCTTCCACAAAAGCAAAAGGGAAGCAATACTGCCAAACTCATTCTTAGAAGCTGCCATTACTCTGATACCAAAACCAAAGTCCTAAAAAAAACTGCACACTAATTTCCTTAGTGAACATAGTTACAAAAATCCTCAATAAGATACTTGCAAACAGAAAGCAACAAATCATTCCAAAGATCACATATCATGACCAAGTCAGTTTCATCCCTGGGAGGCAAGGATGTTATGATAATAAATGTAATACAACACATAAACAGAAGTAAAAAAAAAAAAAAAACACGTGATCGTCTCAATAGATGCAGAAAAGGCCTTTGATAAAATCCAACATCCACTCATCACAAAAACCCTGGCGGACACTCAGGGGTGTGCTCTGCCTAGCTGCCTGGGTCACGGAGATTCTGAACTCCAGCCAGCCAGGCAGAAGGTCCCAGCGCCACACTCTGGGAGTGAGTCTTCACTAGCTGCACAGTGGATTGAGCTCTGCCCAGCCCAGTGTCCCAGCTCAACCCATCAGGGGAATGTTCAGCCAGTCTCACAGGACACAGAGGTACTGAGTCCAGCCCAGCCCAGAGCCCCAGAGCCACTCATCAGGGAGTGGCCAGCATAGCCAGAGGGTCTTGGAGAATTTGAACTCCACCCATAAGAGCACAAGGACCCAGCTCCATGGTTCAGGGGTACAGCCACAGGGCAGGTCCTGGAGGTTGCAAACTCTGCCCAGTCAGGAGCAAGGCTCTGGCACCATATGCCAGGGGTGTGCTCTTATTAGCCACATGCTCCAGAAGCTCTGAACTCCTCGCAGCCAGACATAAGGTCCCAGTGGTGCCATACTCTGGGGTGAACTCTGCCTAACTGCCTGGGCCCCAGAGATTCTGAACTCCACCCAGCCAAGCACAAGGCCCCAAGGGTGTGTCTCTGCTAGCCACCTGGGTTGCAGAGGTTCTGAACTTTACACAATCAGGTTCTAGGCCTGGTGATAAGCTCCAGGGGTGTGCCCCTGCTAGCTGCAGGGAGGATACAAGCTTTGCCCAGCCCAGTGTCCCAGAGAAACCCAACATAGTACATAAGGGGAACACACGGCCAGCCTCACAGGCCACAGAGCACAAGGATCCAGCACCACAGTTTGGGGGTGTGTCTTGGCTAGCCATGGGGATATTGGAGGATTGAAGCTCTACCCAGCACAGTGTTCCAGAGCAATCCAGCATGAGGTTGCCTGGCCAGCTACACAAGTTCCAGAGGAAAATGACAAAATGAAAGAGCGAGATGCAGTCTTAGCCCTCCAGCCCACCGAGAACAAACCCAAGATATACTGAAATGGAAGACAATGGGAATCACACAACTGAACTTTCTGAAATGATAGCAACTGAAGTAAAGAAACTACTCCATGAAGCTATAGAGAAAATCAGATCAGAAACAATCCCTCAGGTAAAAAATGAAATGAAAAACATTATGAAAGAAATGCTGTGCACATCTAAAGATCAAGATTTTAAAAAATAGAAGAACGTAAGAAAATGATGGAAACTTTGAATGAACAAAAGAAGACACAATTAGAATGCATGAAACAGATTCAAAGGGAAATTCAGGAAATTAAAAATTCCATTGAAAGTTGGCAAAACCACTTGAATGAAGCTAAAGATGGACTCTCAGACCTTGAAAACAGTGTGGAAGCTTACTATCATGAAAGAAAAGATCTCTTAAAAATAACAATGAACCAGGAAACAACAGTTCAAAAGCTGCAAGATGATGCAAAGAGAAACAGTATAATGTTGTTGGTGTCAGCGAAAAAGCAGGGATCAATATGAATGACCTGCAAAGACTATTTGCAGAAATAATAGCAGAAAAATTTCCAAACATGTGAAGAGAATCTGATACATGCATAAGTGAGACATACAGAACCCCAGTTAACCATAGCCAAAATAAATCTTCACCCAGACATATAATAATTAGGATATCAGAAATTCAGCAAAAGAACAGAATACTAGAAGCTGTCAGAGAAAAGAAACAGGTCATCTATGAAGGAAAGCCTATCAGAATCACAGAAGACTTCTCACCACAAACCTTCAAGTCAAGAAGAGCTTGGAGTGAAGTATTTCAGATTCTGAAAGAAAACGACTTTCAACCCAGATTGATGTATCCTGAAAAACTGTCTTTAAAAATTGATGAAGAAATAAGATACTTTCACGACAAAGAACAACTGAAGAAATTTATGGCCACCAAATCAACACTACAAAGAATACTGAAAGACACTCCAGAAAGAGACAAAGATAACTACAATCCCAAGAACAACAGCAAAAGGAAACCACTAAGCAGGGCAAATAATTAAACAGAAAACATAGAAAACCAACAACAGAAGTATAACATGACAGTGATAAGTCAGTACATATCAGTTATATCAATCAATGTGAATGTTCTCAACTCACCAATGAAAAGAAACAGACTGGCAGAGTGGGTTAAGAAACAAAATCCAACAATATGCTGTGTACAAGAAACACATTTAAATCAAAAGGAAATTCACAGACTAAAAATCAAAGGACAGAAAACAATACTCCATGCAACAGGAACTCAGAAAAAGCAGGGATAGCTATTTTGTTTGCAGACAATGTGAACTTCAAACCAAGAATGATCAAAAGAGATAAAGAAGGTCACTACATACTTGTTAGGGGAAAACTTCAAGAGGAAGAGATTACGATCATAAATGTATATGCACCAAATATGGGAGCATCCAACTATGTAAGACAAATCTTAATAGACATGAAAAACCAAATAAACAATAGTACAGTTATAATGGGGTAACCCCATTGTCACAAAGAGACAGATCAACCAAACAAAAAATCAGCAAAGAAATAACAGAACTGAATCAAACTTGTGAACAAATGGACCTAGTAGATGTGTGCCAAGTGTCCCACCCAACAACATCAGAATACAAATTCTACTCTGCTGCACATGGATCATTCTCTAAAATAGATGATATGCTAGCCCACAGAACATGCTTAAGTAAATGTAAAGGAACTGAAATAATTCCATGCATATTATCTGACCATAGCACAATAAAATTGGAAATTAATGACAAAAACCCCCACAAGAACCCTATAAACAAATGGAAATTAAATAACACTCTCTGCCTTAGTTACTTTTACTCACTCCCAAGACAAAATATCTGACGCCCAAAAGTAGGGAAGGAAAGGTTTATTTCTTAGAGTTTCTAGGGAGTTTCAGTCCATACTTAGCTGGCTCCAAAGCAGTGTGGCATGGTGGGGCTGCCGTTCATGGTGGCTGCAAGTAGCAAGGCGCGCTGGCAAGAGAGAGAGGGAGTGGAAGCGAGAGAGAGAAAGACCCGCCTCATTACACTGTATGTTGGCTCCACCCCTGGGTGGGTACAGCACTCACATTGCCAATCCCCATGCCAGACAAACAACCAATAAGAAACCGATAACTCAGCCCCATCGAAAGTATATGAGGACTTGGGGGGACATAGTATATCACCCAATACACTCTCCTAAACAATCAATGGGTCACAGAAGAAATGAAGGAAGAAATTAAACAATATCTACAATTGAACAAAAATGCAAATACAAATTACCAGAACCTGTGGAATAAAATGAAAGCAGTCCTCAGAGGGAAATTTATAACACTAAACTCCTACATCAGAAAAATGGAAAGAACACACATAAGCAACCTAATGCTGCACCTCAAACTTCTAGAAAAAGAAGAGCAAGTGAAGCCCAAAGCCCAAAGAAGGGAGGAAATTATAAACATCAGAGCAGAAATTAATGAAATTGAAACTAGGAAAACAATACAAAGAATTAATTAATCAAACAGTTGGTTCTTTGAAAGAATAAATAAAATTGATAAATCCCTAGCCAACCTTATCAAAAAGAGGAAAGAAAAAACTCAAATCCTTGCAATAAGAAATGAAAAGGGTGAAATCACTACAGACCCTGTGGAAATACAGATGATCATCAATACCTACTTCGAAAACCTTTACTCTCATAGGTTTGATAACACAGAAGAATTGGACAGATTCCTAGAAACATATGAATTACCAAAGTTGAATCAAAATGTAAAACTACTGAATAACCCAATTTCAGTTAATGAAATTGAAAATGTAATTAGAACCTTACCAACAAAGAAAAGCCCAGGTCCTGATGGACTGACTGCTGAATTCTACAAGTAGTTTAGGGAAGACTTAATGCCAACACTCCTCAAACTCTTCAATGAAATGGAAAGGGAAGCAAGTCTCCCTAATTCATTCCTGAAAGCAAGTATAACCCTAATACCAAAACCAGAGAAAGACCCAATCAAAAAGAGAATTACAGGTTAATCTCCCTAATGAACATTGATGCAAAAATCCTCAAGAAGATACTGGCAAACAGACTGTAGCAATTTATCAGGAAGATTGTATACCATGACCAAGTGGGATTCATCCCAGGGATGTAGGGATGGTTCAACATACATAAATCCTTAAATGTAATACACCATATTAACAGGGCCAAGGACCAAAATCACATGGTCATCTCAATAGATGCAGAAAAAGCTTTCGACAAAATCCAGCACTCATTCATGATAAAAACTCTACAGAAAATCCGAATAGATGGTCTTTACCTCAACCTGATAAAAGTCATCTATGACAAACCAACAGCCAACATCTTACTAAATGGAGAAAAACTGAAAACTTTCAACCTAAAATCAGGAACAAGACAAAGATGTCCATTATCACCACTCGTCTTCAAGATAGTTCTGGAAACATTAGCCAGAGCAATTAGATAAGAGAGAGAAATAAAAGGAATAAGTTTAGGAAAGGAAGAAGTGAAATTATCATTGTTTGCAGATGATATGATACTCTACATAGAAGACCCCCAAAACTCCATTGAAAGACTTCTAGATGTAATAACCAAATTCAGTAATGTTGCTGGATACAAGGTCAACACTCAAAAATCAATGGCATTCTTGTACACAAGATACAAATTCACTGAGAGAGAAATAAAGGAAACCACACCCTTCACCATAGCATCCAAAAAACTGAAATACTTAGGAATCAATCTAACAAAGGACGTAAAGGATCTGTACAGTGAAAATTACATTACTCTGAAAAAGGAAATAGAAGAGGATTTCAGAAAGTGGAAAGATATGCCCTGTTCATGGATAGGAAGAACAAATATTGTGAAAATGGTCATTCTCCTAAAATTGTTATACAGATTTAATGCAATCCCAATCAAAATACCACTTGCATACCTCACTTGCATTTCTCACTAGAGAAATCATCCCTAAAATTCATCTGTATTGTAATCCTAAATATTGAGTACGGTAGTCCAAGTACTGTAATCCTTTCTCTAGTCTTCCTTACAATCCAAGAAGTTATATTTATAATTCCACTGAGACGTTATTGGAACCCCAGCAAGTTAATTCCAATTTACCACCTCCAATGCAACCCACGGCTAGAGTAAAGACACCACGACATATTCAAAGTTAAGGGCAGCCACGGGGTCCTGAGTCCAAACCCCATGAGGATGTGCGGACAAAGGTCTTGATCCTAGGCCTCTCTCAGAATTTATTGTCTTGTGAGCAAAGCGGGTGGCTCGAGGATGAGTGACAGTGAGGATGGCAGGGACTATGTGAGTAACTCAAGCTGGCTAGCCAGGTAGTAAAAAAGGCATCGCTGCAAAATACAGAGATAAAGATAGGCAGGGGGATCAATTTGCATAACCCAATTAAAGTAGGAACTGAATTGTTTTAGGAGGCTGCTGCTTCAGTTTCTGATATGTTAACTTTATGCCCTGGGAACTCACAGCCTCTTTCTCGAGGCTCATACCCAGTCGACATTCCTGGAGCTCACTGGCTCTGCCATCCCGCTGTGCCTGTATATTTTACAGAGGTCACTATGGGAGGAAACAGGACACTGTCTGATGGCTTTAGAGATTACATACCAGTACCTCTGTCTACTGAAGAGGGCCTTATTTTCTTAGTATTAATATGTACGGTTGACTTTCAATTAAATAGTTTCAGTGAAACCTGAAAGAGAACTGTAAATTCAATACTAACCTTAATTATTAACATGACATTCCCAAATGAAAAATCTTAAACTGAAATACTCAGTATGACACTATTCTTCATCTTTATTTTATTTGAGCCCATGAATGAATTAGAAAACAGGATTAGAACAGACTGAATATGGTAATTTGTTTAAATTAAAACAAATTATTTTGGCCTCATTCAATTGTATTTGAAAAGTGCTAACATGCCTTCACTCTACTTGGATAACATTGTTACATCCTTTCAAGGTATACTAGTGTATCAGTTTCACTTACTATCTGCATTACATTTAGGTGCATCGTCTTATCAATATCCTAGGGACCCTGACAATTCTACATACGCTCTTTACCTTACTCATAATAGCAATTTTTTTTTACTAATGTTTGCAGCTTGCAAAACTGCTGTGGGTTGTGCCTCTAATACTAAAAATGATCAAAGTTATGTTTTTGATAAACAGATAAGGTTTTTGTTTGCTAGGTTCCTCATACTTGTTTTAATCTTTTGTTGAATGTATTCCTGTGCCGGGTTAACAAAAATTTTAACAGAAGTTTAGTCAAGTAAATTTTTTTATCTTTTAACTCTTAGAGGGCATCCAATCTGACATAAACTGATAAGTAAAAACTGTTTCTTGTTGCTTATATGAACAGTACTATTCCAGACAGCTAAGCTGGGTAAGAATAAACAGGCAGTCAGACAGGTCTGGGCTCTCAGGGAGCCAGTGCAGAAGATGAGAACACAGCACAACTGCGGCTGGAGGCGCCTCTGTCCAAGGCCAGGCTTCAGGATAAAGGCAGCATGGCCAGGCCTCCCTGCCTCCCACGGGATAAATAATAGCTTGAAGATTATACTATAACTGGCATCATCGGGCCCAATAAAGTCTAAACAGACATCAGGCACCCAGACGGGGGGCCAGAACCTCCTGACCCATCCCTTTGTTCTTTCCACGTACACTTGCTCTGGGACCCGCTCCCCCATTGGATCAACACTGTCTAAGTGGTTATAGTTGTTTGTAATCTTATTGGTTGATCACGGTTTTGTCCCATGTTGTGTCTGCCTCATGATTTTGCTCTATGGGACTTCCTGGGAGAAGTGGGCCCATCAGCAGCTCACCTCTGGGTCCCCTCCTGTCTCTCAGGAGTATCTCTCTCAATACATTTTCCCTACTCATAGCCTCCCTTGTCCCTCAGAAGTCATTCTTTGGTTTTGGGGAACGTGAACTCGGCGTACCTGACATCTCACAGGCTGGGAATTATATTTATTTCCTCTGAGTCAGTACCACTCTTGTGAATCCAGTGAAATAGTAGTAGGTTATACAAATTGTTGGAGTTAAATTATTGAAATGATTAATCTTAATTGATGATTGCTTTTAAGCCAACTGTGGACATTTACTTACCCTTTATACATGAGGTAGCTGTCTGTCCCTCTTTACACAGCGATTACACTAACATTAGGGTTATGATATCTGAAGGTCAATTGAAAGTTGAACAAGGGTTCTCAGCTGGATAACCAGACCGACTGGCGTGTTTCGCTTCTGCTCAGAAGTCCTCCCACTATTTTGCCACATAGACAGGCTTGCTTGCTCTTATTGTTCATAAATAGTTCATATGGCTTTGGAAATTTTTAAAGACTAGGTCTTGCTATATACCTCAGACTGGCCTCAAACTTGCAATGCTCTTCCTGCTTCAGGTGCTTAAGTGCTGGAATTACAGGCGTGCGCCGCCCCACGTGGTTGGTTTCAGGATTTTTAACTGAAGTTCTCTTTGTAAAATCTATTCTGGTCAATTCATTATGAAAAAGGTAGAATAATTTATGTTTGTTTCCTTCCCTTTATGGTACTTCCTCTATAATGCCTTAAGAAATTTCTGTCTCCTATACTTTTACTCAGAAATAAATACTTTGATTAATGAGAACATAGTTGTTAAATCAACTAGGCTTGGGACTAGTTTTAGTTCAGAGTGGTGAGATTATGTCAACTCTTCCAAGTATAAGTCAAGTAGTTTAGGTTAAATTATACTCTGATTAATCCAGGCACGTGTTCCAGTAGTTCACCTTGTTATAACATCTCATCTTATATATACTGATTAAATAAGTTATAAAAATTTTTCAGTTTGAAAACACCTCAGGAGGGTAATGTGTGGTGTGTGTATGCTTGAGGACCCTATTTAATTAAGCTCTTTAGTCTTAATTTACTACTATCTTCCTTTGACTCTTAGAATTTCACAAAAGCTTCTGTAAGAAATATTCTTGAATTAGAAAATGTGGCCCATTTCAAACTATTACTTGAGCTTTATGACTTTCTTCAGGTTTGCTAAAGATGGTGTTCTATTGACTAAATTGCTAAGAGATGGTAAAGATTACTAAGCATTAATGATTCTAAAACAGGCTTCTCTACAGGGATATAGACTGCCAGGTGCTTTGGGTTTTAAGATGCTTCTGGTAGTATTTTAGTCAATAATTTTGTTACCAAATTATTTCTGTTCAGGGCTAAGTATGGTGGGGTAACTAATACCAACTTGGGTCTTAGCTATCAGGTATTCACACACGCGAAAGTTTACTTGCATCTTTTACATTTACTCTGCAAAACAAGGATGCGCTGCGGTAGCCAAAATATTTGCAAGGTGCCCACTGACTTCCAGAGTTAATAGAGTGGAGAAAGAACCTGCAGAGACAGGAAGTCCTGCAAAAGAGTGAGAAAGCACACTGACACCTACACACATTCTTGCTTTCCACACCCAAGGATTCTTCTGTTGGTCTTTTTCTTTTTTAATCTAAATTTTAAATTGTTTAAAATTTTAATGTGAAATTTTTACATTTCCTTTAGAGACAGGAAATCAACTAAGTTCCAACATGCCCACAGGGAGTCAGGAACCCGTTGCAGCAAAAACTGGGGCAGGAGTGTGCAGGGCCTTGAGAGCACACACCAGTAGGTGAGCCCAGTGGCTGGGAGACTCCGCCCCCAGGTGGGAGCAGGACATGCCCAGGTGAGCGAGGAGGGAGGGATGAGCAGGGGCTGCCTGTGGATGGGAGTGCGTGCAGGAAGGTGGGGTGCATGCAGGAAGGTAGGGTGAGTGCAGAGGGTGGGGGTACATGCTGGAATAGGTGCACTCAGGGCCACTTGGGTCCTGAGCTCAGGACAGGGACGATCCGCAGACACATGAGCCAGCACCCAGGAGCCTTTTCACCTTCTGGGCCCTAGAGCAACACTCTCTACACTGGCCCGCTGCTCTCGGATTCTGCTCCCCGGCCAGAGGGAATGCGACTGTGTGTGAGGGACTTGCCTGAGTCACTACAGGAGCTCCTTCGGGACAGACTCTCAGGCCCTGTGGGGGGCTGTGACTCTGGGGGGCTCTGCTCAGGAAGATGAGGAGGCAGCATTGACAGGAGTATGAGAAACTGCTGGCCACTGGCATGGCGAGTAATGAAAAAAAGAGAACCAGAATTTGTTCACCACCCCAAATGTACCAGGGACAACTATTTGTCAACTAATTTATCCTCACATCTTCAAGAGGATGATGCTTCTGTTAATCACATAACAGCTTTAATGGTCTGAGCAACTTAACCAAAGTCACAAGGCTCAGTGGAACTGAGGTCTCAGGTCTACCAGGCTCCCTGTCCCGCATTTCTTCCATCACTCTGTTCTGTCTGAGGAAGAGCTGGAAGAGAACAGATGGGGTTGGAGGTGTCCATGTAAGGGTCATTTTGCAAGGTATTTTTAACATGTGCCTTAGGAAACGTTCTGTCCTCAGGTTAAAAAAAAAAATGCACCAGGTTGGATGGTACTTCCCTAAAATTCAGCCTCCCTCTTATAATCTCAAGGTGTGGCCTTACTTTAAAATAGGGCCATTGTGGACACGATTATTTAGATGAGGTCATAGCAGAGTAAGGTGGCCCTTTGTCCAATGTGACTGATGTGCCTTAAGAAGAGACACAGAGATGCAGATACACAGGAGATTCACAAGCTGCTAGATGCCAAGGAGTGACAACAACGCCAGCGGGTAAGAGAGAAACCAGGGACAAATCCCCGCTTAGCTCCCTCGGACTGTGCACTTCAGGCCTTCGGACTGTGCAGGCTTCATGCAGATACCAACTACTGTTCCTGCAGTCTGCTTACAAAGACTCTGCATCACAGGCGTGCAGCTGTGTCTTGTGCAAACAATTCATGGCACATCTTTCCTGCCTTCCTTGGCACACAGTTCAAAGCAGCCACAATCCAATCACCAGGGCCTGTGCTATCCTTTGCAGAAGAGCAGAGGTGTCTGCGGCTGGATGTGGTTACTGTGGAAAGCACTTTTATCAGCAAGCATCTTACAAGCCGGCATGAGGTCCAGGGTGCAAATAGGGAGGGGTGCTGACCACTGCGTGTTTCTGCTCACACAGAGAAGCGGGCTGCTTTGTGCGTGCAAGTATTAAAGCCCTTTGACTTCAGCGAGCCTGCATTCTACGACAATCAGCTCAGGCCGAGGTGCGCAGCTAAGAATTACTGTCAAACAGAGCCAGCTACTGTGACTGTGCTTTTCAGGTGCTAGTTCATCTTTCTGGCTGAGCTATTTTATGGGAAGGATGAGAAACTGGAAGAGGAGGAGGCAGAAGGGGAAAAGTAGGAGAAAGACTGAGCCCCAGAGGGGTGAATACAGCAGCCACGGTGGAGAGATGAAAAAAGAGACAGGGAAAACTCAACCGTCCCTGCAAACAGAACCAAGAAATGGGGAGACCAGCAAGGATGCATCGGTTCAGGAACAGCCCCCACTTCCTGCCCTCCCTCACTCACTCACCTAACCGAACCTAAACTGCCCTGAACTCACCTTCCGCCTGCTCCACAGCTGCGCCCACACAGCCCCTAGCTGAGGCACAGAGCTCTCCTTCCTGGCTGACACAGGCCGTCTGCTCCGCCTGGAGACTCTGCCGCACGTCCCTGGTCACTTTAGCACCTCACATCCCATTCTCTGTCCTCATTCCTAGCTGCTGCCGTGGCATCTGATTTCAGGGAGCAGGTTGAATCCATGAAGGAAGTAGCTTCACACCCTGCTTCCCCTTATCCAGTTTCGGTCTGTTCCAAAAGACCCCAGCCTCAGGCTTGGGACCTGTCCCCCTCCCTCCGTGGGCTCTGGCATGTGGCCCATCTGCTCGGCCTCCGCGTTGTCAGCGGGCTGCGGATCCCACACTCGAGTCTCTAATCCAGCTGCTTCTCTCCTGAGCTTGCTTTGTACACGGAGCTGCCGCTCAGCACGTCCACTCCAGGTGTCTAAAACGTAACGCATCCCAGTGAAAGCTTGAGGTCCGCATTCAGAAAATCGAATCCTTGCCCTGGGATTTGCTGCTCAGTAAGTGACATCTGCCTCCTCCAAGGTGCTCAGCCCCAAACCACACTTCATCCTAAACACCTCTCTTTCCTTGCTACTGAGATCCAATCCATCAGCACATTCTGTTGCTTCTACCTTCATATTATATCCAGAATCTGCCAGCATCTCACGTGAACTGGGCCACAGCCTTCTCACTCCTCGGCTGTCCACCTCCCCCTGCCCTGGACACCACCCCCTGCCCTGGACACCACCCCCT
>RJWM01038037.1:0-17008 GCA_004363535.1 Dasyprocta punctata | reverse complement strand
AAAAATGTCTCTGGAGGAAAACTGACATTTGGACTGGAAGTTTCTAAGTGTCTACAGATCAGTGCTCTTCAAATTGTTCTATCCTGTGACCTTTCCTCATGCTGCACATTTTCTCCACTGTAAGATTTGGAGAATTTGTGCTTCATTGAGAGTAGTGTGCCATTATGAGCCCTCTCTACCAATAAAAGGAAAGGCAAGAGGAGAGAGAGAGCAGGCCTGGTTCCTTGGCAGGCAGTGGAGCTGGTCACTTGCTCAACATTGTGAGAAAAAAGACTGTGGGTGTGCTTTTGTGCCTAAGGCACCTCCTTTCCAAAAGAGAATGTTAAATCACACACACACACACACACACACACACACACACACACAAAAAAGGATGGAACAGTAAATTGTGAGTCAGTGACTATGAAGTTGATAAGTTCAGCAAGAGGAAAGCAGTGAACATAAGTGGGATTTTAGCTGTAGCTTGCAGAAAGGAAGCAAGCATCCTGCTCAGGTTCCTGTGGCAGGAAGAAGTGTCATCTTCACCAGCCTTCATTTTCATAAAGCTATTTTTAAGTTAATGGTTTGTGGCTCCTTAATATTTTTAATTTCCATAGGACTATTAAGAAATTGTCAAGCTTATCACATTTTAAGATTAAAAGGGCTCTTAAAGGTTATCAGATTAAATTCATCACATAGTGAAAAAGTCTCTTTAGTAGGGTCTCTGGCAGATCGTTGTCTAGGTTCTCCTCTCTTGCTCCTAGCAATGGGATTCAGTTCCTTACAAGAAACCTCTTTTATTGTTGGGCAGTTTTAATTAATAGAAAACTCCCTATTAAGCCAGTATCTATTTCTCTGTGACTTGCCATGTTCATTAAGTCTCTGTATTTCCTTGGTAGGACTTTTTAAATCCATAGACCAGAGGGGTACAGAAAAGATACAGATTACTACTCATTGGTGTTGGCATTCCCAGAAATTCCCGTAAACATTTATTTAGCAACTCATAAGCAGTGTGAAAAACTAATTCTGCCTGGAGCTTGGACGTCTGCATAAAGGCTCCTGTGAGCTAGCCACAGAGTTGTATCCCGCTGCAAAGAGCAGATGGCATATTTTGTCCCTGGTCTCACAGTCCCGGGCTGCACGCCAGCTGATGGAGAAGACTCAGTCGTCCAACATGGAGACTCGGCTGGATGCCATGAAAGAGCTGGCCAAGCTCTCTGCTGATGTGACTTTCGCCACCGAGTTCATCAACATGGATGGCATTGTTGTGCTGACGAGGCTCGTGGAAAGTGGAACCAAGCTCTTGTCCCAGTGAGTATTGCTGCGGACTTCTGACTTACTACCTTCCACAGGGCCTCTGCCCTCACTTCCACAGTCAGATAAGGATTTGACTGAGCACCTTTGTCCACAGAGCGATGGCTAAAGCTTGCAGTGCTCATGGAGAGGGCTTGTTCACTGTGGGGAGTACAGAAGAGTCCCCTGCTGAGTAACTGGTAAAACCAGGGCCACAGAAGCTGGGAGGAAAGAAGTCAGTCCGTGACAGATCTGTTAAGTTATGGATGAGGGCTAGTGAGCAAATGAGAACCATTCATTACCCGCCAGCCAGGTGACTGTCCTTAACCAGTCTTAACCTATCACCTCCCTGTGTGGCCACCTCCCACCCCATGTGCACATTCGTACGCATGCACACACATGCCTGCCTTTGTGCTTGCCACAGGCTTCCCCTATCATTCGCCATCTCCCTGCCACATGCTGTCAGGGAAGAGGAGACTCAGGGCTCTGTGCCCTACCACCAGCATCCTCAGTCCCTCAGAGTCAGGCAGATGTGGAAAGCTGTGCCTGTGCTCAGTAGGGTGTGACAGATGCTTGAGTTTCTGTCTAAGCCTGTAGAGCCTAGGCTGGAAGACAGGGAGTCAGAAACCATCTCTCAGGTAATGGATCAGCTGCTGAATTTTTCAGCCAAACCAAGCAACTAATCATGGGTATTTGTTTTAAGTCTTGGATCTTAGCCTGTGCTGAAAACCCGAAGCCTTCAGTTGCCAGCAGCAGTGACACAGGAGTTCTCCAGTCTCCCAAGAGTACAGGGTTACCCCAGCCTTAGTTTCCCCCTCTTTAAAATGGAGATGATACCTTGTTGTAAAGAGTATTGTTAGTGAGAATGTGTCTGAACATGCTAGTAAAGGAGCAAATGCTTTGTTAATTACAGAGCACTGCATAGATACATGAAGGATTAAATGTGTAAGGAAAGACAAAAGAGCGAAAACATTTTAATCTTTGTTCCCTGCCAGCATTACTGTAAGGGCTCTGCATACATCATCAGCTTACCCTCCCCACAACCCCGTGAGGGTAATGCTGTGAGACTAACTCGATTTCACAGAGGAAGAAATTGAAGTTTGAAAAGATAAAATTTGCAGAGTTAGTGAACGGTTGAACAGAAATTGAACCCCTATCTATATTTTTCCTCTTTCTCCTGCAAACTGCTATCTCTGGCCTAAAGGTTAACCTGGGATGTAAACTCCCTTGGGTTCCTTCGGCAAGCATCAGTTTGGCAAAGGTCTGATGTCTTCTTTGTTTTGGGAAATAGATGAGTGAGTCTATATTTCTGAGATGAAGCAACATGGAGAAGGCAACCCTAATCACCCAGCAGCCTTTTTTTTTTTTTTTTTTTTTAACTGTAGATACTTGGGCTGAATGCTCTGGATCTGGCTGGTTGTGCACTCAGGCACTTACAGTTGCTTTGACTGACTTTTCATGGGGTGTTTACATTGAAACCTGTCCCCTTTGTGGCTGCTTTCACATTTGTGTTCCCCGGATCTGAATCTGTATTATTTTGTGTGTGTGTGTGTGTGTGTTGCACGTGTCTCAGCTACAGTGAGATGCTGGCATTCACCCTGACTGCCTTCTTAGAGCTCATGGACCATGGCATTGTCTCCTGGGACATGGTTTCAATCACCTTTATTAAGCAGGTGAGGCCTCCAACATCCTGTCTTTCTCTCCTCCCCCAGTTGCCAGCTGTTTTCTGGGCTTCAGCGTAGATGGGGGCAGTACAGCTCATGCTTTATAGTCCCTGGATTTATATTTTTAACCCTCAACCTCTGGTCTTCGTGGTTCCTAAAGGATTTATACCATATTATATAGGTGCGCCTCAACTTACAATGGGTTCTGATCTAATAAACTCATTGTAAGTTGAAAATACTGTAAATCAAAATTCCATTTACTGCATCTAACTACTGAATGGCAGAGCTTAGCAGCACAGCGTACTGGAGGATCTGGGTTGTTTCCCCTTGTGATCATGTAGCTGACTGGGAGCTGTGGCTCACTGTCACCGCCCAACAGAGAACATTGTCATCGCTAACCCAGGAAAAGGCCAAAACTCAAAATTCCCAGTATACTTTCTCCTGAATGCATATCATGTTGCACCACAGTAAATAGAAAAATGTAAATTGAATCCTCCTGAATCAAGAACTGTCTGTGCTCAGCCCCTGCACTGAGAGGGTAGGTGGGGGCTGTGAGAACTGGAGAAGTTCAATGTGGAATTGATTCAGTGTTTTTCCAAATAAGCCCACCAATCCACTAGTACCTGCTTCCTCAGTTCTCCCTTTTCTTTGGATTAAAAAAAAAGAAGAATGTGCATTTCATTTGCAAATCTGCCTTCTATTTGCAAATCTTCCAAGTAGCCTGTTTAGGTTGTTAGATTGAACACAATAGGTAAAAGGAGAGTGCTAGTTTAGCTCTCCTTTCTTCTACTAGAAAGAGCAGTGTCAGTTCAGAAAACTGATCTAAAGCCAGTGAATGATATTACATCCACTGACCTAGAATTTCACCTGTCTTTGGCTCAGGATGCTGGGAACTTCCCTGCAGTGGAGACATTTGGGGAAAAGTTGAAGTGACCTTGTGTTGAGGACATCATAATGGAGATTGAGAAGAATAATTAGATTAAAAGACTTCAGAGTCTTTTTTGCCTCTCAAAATCTGCAATGTTCTCAGTGTTTATAAGGAAGAAGTGTAATTCAGAGGAGCAGGTGGAAGTAAGATGAGATCCCAGCATCAGTAAATCCTCTGCACTCAGCTGTCTCATGCCTGAGTCCTTATTTTGAAAAAATTGATTAAGCTCTTAGATTTTGAGGAAATACACTTGAGTGAATGCTGTAATCTCAGATTGTGGTATCCATGCCTAGGGAACCCTTGCACATTGACCAGAGCAGAGCTGTCCTCCCAGCCATAACTCCTTACATGTAGGCATCATGGCTAAAGAGAGAGCCTCCAGGGTTGGCCCCAGATACCTCAGCATCCAGCTCTCTAGAGCCCCAAGCTTCCTAACTGATCTGCCCGGTCTGGGTCTAGATTGCAGGGTACGTGAGCCAACCCATGGTGGATGTGTCGATCCTTCAGAGGTCCCTGGCCATCTTGGAGAGTATGGTCTTGAACAGCCAGAGTCTGTACCAGAAGATAGCAGAGGAAATCACCGTGGGACAGCTCATCTCGCACCTGCAGGTGTAAGAGACCCCATCCATCCTCCCTTCACGTTTCTATTTCAGTGTATATTTGTGTGTATTTTAAGTTGTGCTCATTCCTTTATTCATCTCTTCTACATGACTGTCAGGATTCCTTCATAATTCAGGCCCAGTCCTGTTACGCTTCTGCCTGAAATTCCCTAATACTCCTTGCCCTTTAGGGTAAAGTGAGGGTTTTCTGTTTTCCTGTACCACCCAGGTACCAGATAGAATTAGGTATTTCCTCTCCCACAGGCTTGACAGTCTCTGTTTGTATCTGTGACAATTATATTTATGTGAAATATTGTATCTTTATTATTGGTAGTTTGTGTTAAACTTTGAGCTTCCTGGGAACAGGAATCAATCATTTTTGCAACTCCTGCTTTGATTTAAGTAGAAGCTCAGTTAGTATTTACTGACTGATGCTTACTGAACTAATATGCTATGGGGGCAGTAAGAAATACCAAATAAAGTGTGAGTTCGGGATACAGTTCAAATCTAGGTTCTCCTAATATGAGGTCTCTGCCTTCAGCAAGTTACCTGGTTTGTGTTTTCTGGCTACAGTTGCCTCATCTCTAGACTGGGGTTAATCATCCCAACTTGCCAGACTGTGAGAATCAAGGATTTTTAAAGAGGTTTAACACATTCACCGTGGGGCAATAATTCATCTCTCTCCCTGTGGGATGGCTCTGATTTGAATTTCAAAGTGTGATGTTAAATAGCTAACCACTGGTGATTCTAGCTACCTGATGGCACAGTCATGCATGTACCACCAGTGGTTCAAGACATCTGATGGAACGGTTACGCATGTATCACTGGTGGTTCAAGCAAGCAGGAATGTGTTAATACCATGACCACCAAAGGTATTCAGTACATCCAGAGTTTTGTTGCTTTTGTTTTTTAAGAAGCTTATCACACCGTAAAATATTTTACCAGATGATAAATGAAAAGAACTGTTTGTCTCTTCTCCTTCCTTTTTTTCTTCACTTTGAGCCAGTCTGCACAAATTAAAAAGGCTAGGCTTCCCAAAACAAGAGTGGTAATACTGTTGACTCCTTTCTGACTCTTGCTCACTTCCAGTTTGTCAGACATTGTCAGGATGCTGACAGTTTCCCCTGCCAGGTCCAGGAAGTTGATACTGACCCCATCTTCATTCAGCCTTTCCTCCAGCCTGTCTCCCCAACTAATCCAAGTAAAAAGAAAGTACAGTGATTTCTTTGCAGCCCTAATTGCACGTTGTCCCTCCTAAGGGATTCTTCACCCCCAGCTCTTATCCCTATAGAGCCAACAGAGTCGATGAATCCTGCATAGAGATGAATCCTGCACTGTGATTTTCTCCTCTCTGTTTCTCTATCTTTGAATTGGGAATGACCTTAGTCGCCTCCCTGAGAACAACAGGCAAACATGTGGCATTCCTTAGGGGTCCTTTGTGAATACTTTCATCCCACAGCTATCACCAGCACATAGATGCTGTGCTCTGTGTAGGGGGACACTTAGTACCCTCCATTAGATTCCCAAGGTTCCCCCACATGACTAGGGAGTCCATCAGTCCCCTGGAAGGCTACATACCCCCATCATGGCAGATAGACATCAGGTGTCAGGATTGTAAGATTCCAGAAAATGGTTGTAGTTATTTTGTTTAAAATATAGTGAGGTAAGTTTCTTGTTAAAACTTTGAAAATTCAAAAAGCACAAAAAGTACTTTATTTGTCCATTATCTCACCTCTGGATATAGCCACTGTTAAAGGAAAAGTCGTATGTGCCTCCAGTCTTTTTTCCCCTCTGCAAATTTTCAGCAGAATTGGGATCGTAGTATACATATTGATTGGTTGTTGTTGTTTTACTTGAGTAATATATCTTGGACATTTCTCGTATGTCATTCTTCCAAAAGAATAGTTCTAAACCTTTTTACTTGAGTGATATATCTTGAACATTTCTCTTTGTCATTCTTCCAAAAGAATAGTTCTAAACCTTTTTTTAGCATCCCAGACACCTTTGAAAACCCAGTAACAACTTTAGGCTTTCATTCCTTTGGAACGAATATCACATAGTTAGCTAAATGCATAGAATAATTTCTATACCATTTCTAGGGTTCACAGGCATTTAAAGCCATCCCTGAATCCAAGGTTAGGGAGGTTTACCCTAAAACATGATTTTTAGTAGCTACTTAGGATTTTTATATGTTAAAGTTGCTAATGGAAATATTTGGGTTATGTAACATTTTATTTTTTTTTTGTATTTGAGCAGAATACCTTGTCAGTAAATCTTGCATAGCTCTCCAATTACTCTTAAATTCCTACTAGTGAAACTTGTAGGGCAGGAATATACCCTTTTAAATGCTTTTGAGACTTAGCCCCAGATTATTAGTTTCCAGTCTGTAAGTGATTATTTAAAACTGTTGATAAAGGTCATGTTGCTGCTGTATTTTCTAATCTCCCCCTGCTTCTTCATTGACACAGCTCCAACCAAGAGATTCAGACCTATGCCATTGCACTGATTAATGCGCTTTTTCTGAAGGCTCCCGAGGACAAGCGACAGGTTTGTGGCTGCTTTTTCAAACTTTTCATTTGGGCTTTTCTAAAAGAAGAATTCTCACTTCACCCACTCTTCACTGGGCAGAGAGCAGGAATCCAGCCATCTCCCCCAAGTTGCTTATCCTAGCCTTCACCAGTCAGAACCCACAGGTAGCTTTGCTAGGAAAGACCCTGGGAAGAACTGTTAGGGGAAACTTACTGAATTGCAGATCAGAGCAAGAGGCTGAAAACTTTCTCCTCCAAAGATAGAGAATTAGTTTTTGCTTCATATACTCTATGCAGCAGCTATTCAAGTTGGCTGTTGTAGTCAAAAACAGCCTCAGACAACAGGTTAATGTGTGGGTATGGCCATCTTTCGATAAAACCTTACTTATGCAAATAGGCAGCAAACCTAATGTAGCCATAATTTGCTAACTCTTGGGTTAGAGGATCAAGAATAAGTTAGGGGAGTCTGTCTGGGCATTACTGTTGAGTCCAAGGGGTCAGAAACAAATGGAACTCAGCACCAAGTTTCACACACAAAAGTCCACTTATTAAGATTCTAAACGTCTTTGTTCCCCTGCTCATTAACTGTATGGTGTGTTATGCAAATCGCTGTGCCTCTCTGAATCTCAGTTGCCTCTCTTATTATAATATGGGAGTGACAACATCTGCCCTGTTCACCGCCAAGGATATTATCAGAAAAACAGGCTACCTGTTTTACAAATGAGGGAACCTGAAATCATCTGAGCAGTGGAATAGGCATTGACCTTGGAGTTAAGGTTCTTGGGACAAAGTACTTTGTCCTGTCTCTGACTGCAAGTGTTCTGACCTCTAGGTCTCAGTTTCTCTGTAAAATGAAAGAACTAGATTAAATGACCTCTAAAGGCCCTAATAACAGTTAATACTGTAAATCTTTCTGATAAATGCCCAAGGGGTATACAAAAGTAAAATTTAAATTCTCTGACAATGGCACGGCCTCAGGAAATCATATGCCAAGCTCTTGGTAGACTGTAGAGGGAAGATCAGAAGCATCTGTAGTTCTGTTTGTCCTTGTCTTTCTCGAATGGCATGGCTCTGTGGATCTCTTCCTTCCCGGTCCTTGTTTGAATGTAAGCTGAAGCTCATTCCGTCTGCTTCTCTCTGTGCTTTTTGCTTTCTGCCAGCAGGACAAGCACCTTAATCCTCTAGACCTGCCTGTCACTGTAAGTAGCACCCTGTGTGGAAAGGGGTCCGGCTCACTTTCATGTGGGAGGTCAAAGCTGGGCAGAATGAACTGTCCAGGGAACACCCAGCCCAGGGAAACGTTGTGAGCTGAACATCTCATTTGTCAGCACACTTAGGGAGTACTTAGAGTCACAGAGGGATTAAGGGGATGCCTGCCCCAGGGAATGTGGCCCAGTCTTCCTTTCTAAACTTGTCTTTGTGTGGGTCTGTGGTTCAGCTAAGCTCAGATTCAGATATAGCCTGTGACTTTCATTCAGGTGATACTGCTGCTTCCCATCTTGTATTGCTTGCCAGTTTGCTATAGTAAAAGCAGAAAGGTAATCCATGTCCTTTTTGGATTCTTCCTGGACAGTCAGAATTTGAAAAGGTTTAGACAGTTGACAAAAGGGAGTATGGACAATCATGTATTGACTAGTGGGAGCTTTAGAAAGGCCAGCTTTATGAGGATATAAAAGAGGATGAGTGATTTGCCCCCCAGTACCAAGGAAGAAAGGCTTTGGTTTGAGACCTTTATATTGTAGTTCCGGATGACTGGCAGTTACCCACACTATGAGTTGTCCACAATAAAGTTTAATCTCACTCAACCTCCTGTAGCTACCTCAGAAGTTTTTAGGCCACTTCTCCCCTCCACCAGCCAATACATGCTCAGAAGATGCAAAGTAAAACTCAGTGCTCCCAGCAGCCTCAGCCTTGGGGAATGTGGGTAGGAATTTAGAAATGAGAGTGAAACACCTTTCAGTTTGAGAAAAATCATAGAGCTCATGGTTATTACCCCATGGGAGCGATGCATGCTCTGTGAGGCCCACCGATTTTTAGAATCATCTATAAAATTAAATGACGGCAGTAGTTCAGAAAGTAAAGTCACGCTAATTAACGTTAGTGAGAAGTGATGGCTGACATTGGAAGGAGGGGACAGAAGAGTTGTGAAAAGCTGTTGGAAAAATTAAAAGTATAATCTGGAACCATTTTGTTTAGCAGAAAAATAGCTTCATGTTTAAAAAGCTCCTTAGTGTCACAACACAGAATAATCATTGGTGTTCTTTTGCATGAAGCCAAGTCCTTGGCAGTGATTAAATTATATTCGTTGTAATCTCTTCAGAAATAAAGAATGTGTATATTTTTTTTAAAAAAGATTTGCATTAGAATGGTTAAAAATAATGCTTCTAAGAGAAACCTTGAAACTTTACTCCCTGGAAGATTCACTTATGTAAGACACTTTATTTCCTGAGCATGCTAAATAAATAAAGCATTACTGTCAGAATCTGAACCAAATGTAACTTTAAAAGGTGAACTTATTGCGTAGAATTACCCATAAGCATATGTACATTGCTGTCTAAGCCAGTCTGAAGAGTCAGGTTACTGCTTTAGGATATTCATGCTCTGGCCCTACCTGTGGAGGGCTGGAGGAGGCGCTTGGCCAGAGTCCTTTCCTCAGTGTGGAGTCAGTGCTTGATCAGGCCTTCTGGCCCTGGTGGTGGCATCTGCCTGGAATGACATGTGAAGCATAGGGACCATCATGCTGCTCTTTGCTCTGCATGCGGTGTTCATTGCTCAGCATCCTCGTAACACAAATGTCTCGTTGTCTGTGTCCCTCTGTGAAGATGATGAAGCATTAGGAAGGAAAACTATTTTAGTTAATTTGCACTCATGAAAAAGGGAATTTTTTACAGTGTAAAATATAGTTGAGGGTGAGTGGATTTTCTTCCACTAATTCACTTTTCATTTGAAAGAAAAGTTTGAAAAGAAAAAGCCCCAGAGCTATGTCTTCACTTTCCTTTTGATAGTAATCACAGATGTGTGTCTACCACTTTTCCTTATAGTTATTTATTTTTCCCATAGGATATGGCCAATGCCTTCGCACAGAAGCACCTTCGATCCATAATCCTGAATGTAAGTTCCTAGAGCACACTGTATTTTCTTACTGACGTCTTCTTACTATGGATAGCAGTTATTTCAGTTATTACCGAAATTAGTATTGAGTAATGGGGCACACAGAGAAAACTTACTAGGTGCTAAACTCTTCTCAAACTGTTAAGCTTTTTTAATAATCTTCTTAATGAAGCCTTCTTACCAGGAATTGTAATGCCTTCAAGGAGGTACTAAGGTCAGCTGGGGGACTTGCTGAACTCCACATATTTATCTACAGGGAATTTGTTAAAATAGGCACCAAAGAGGAAAGCAGTTCACTCGACTCGTTCATCATAAATCTGATTTGTGTGGGTACTGACAGAAATGAGTAAGAGTATGCTTGCTCTCAAAGACCTTGTGGTCAGAAGCTGGGCGTGGTGGCATATGCCACCCAACATTTGGAAGGCTGAGATAGGAGAACTGCAGTGAGTTCAAGGCCAGCCTGAACTACATAATGAAATCTTGTCTAGGAAAAAGACCTTGTGATAGGAAAGACAGTGATCACAGCAGAGTGGTCAGTGCTTCCCTAGGGACCTGTGACCTGGGAGAGGAAGGAGGAGCTGCACTGAGCCTCCAGGAATGTATCTGGGTGACAAGTAGACAGACCAAGAAGAACTGGAGTTTCTGAGAGCAGCTGTGACCAAGAAGGACTTGTGATTGGGTACAAAGTGGCACAAGGGGCAAATGTGTTGTGAGGCTGGAAAAGTTGCAGGGCCCAGATCAGCCAAAGCTTTAGTCTTATTCCTAAGTTCAATTGGGGAAATCTACTCAGGATGGTGAAATAACCACATTTATTCTAGAAAGAGCTGTGTGCTTCCTGAGGGGTGAACGAGGGAGGAGAGTAGGATTTCTTGGGGGTAGCAGGATCTGGATAGCAGTCTCCTTTCCTGACCTTACAGTGGTGATGTGGGGTATAGGAAGACAGAAATAGGCAGGAAAGAGAGATGGGAGCTGAGGAGGAGAGTTAAGGATCTGGATTAAAAGAAATCAGTTTTATGAGTTGTCAAAAACAAAGGTGTTTTAGTCACTTTCCTCACTGCTGGGACAAAACACCCAAGACCCACAGCTTAAGAAAGAGGTTTATTTTGGCTCACAGTTTCAGACGTCTCAGGCCTTTCATGATCAGCAGCTTCAAGGCAGCAACAGCGTGGTGGAAGGGCCTGGTGGAGGAAAGCTGCTCATACCATGGCAGCCAGCAAGCAGAGAGAAGGGAGGAGCTGGGGAAGCAGATGAGCCCTTCCAGGTCACTGCCCTGGTGACCACCTCCAGCCAAACCCCACCTCCCAGCAGCATAACGAGCTCAGAACCTGTGATCCAGTCATTTTCCATAAGCACCACCTCTGAGCATATGAGGCTTTGGGGCAGGGGGCACTGTCCATCTACACCACAACAAGGGGAAAAGTGAGTGACCACAGTGAAGGGAATAAATGAAAAATCAGGAGGCAGGAGTGAAAGACTTAAAATGCTGAACCTGGACTTTGGAGTCGACCACCCCTGGTCTGTCATTTCCCAATCTGCTTTGATCTCCAGCAGTTCACCTCACCTCTCTGGGCTCTTGCTCTGTTCATGTGAGTGTGTGGACTAAATTCATTGATAGAGACAGTGTTCAGCAGGGTGCTTGGCACCTGGTAGTCTTTGCTGTATAGGCAGAAAAGGACTTGAAGGTGAAAGAATTCACCAAGTAAGCTCTGAGTACTTGTGCATGGATTGGTCAGTTGCTCTAAACCTGCAGAGCCCCCAGCTCCTCCCAACTGACTGTGTCTGTGGTGGTCACAGGCCAGCTGGCAGCCCAGTAGGAAGACTCCCCTGCCCCAGCAAAAAATATGCTAGACCTGTGCTCTCAAGTGACAGTGGACAGGTTCCCGGGCATTGCTGTGAATACTCCTGAGCAGCCAGCAGGGCACCTTCCGCTGTAAGTGAGAGTCAGGGTCCCCTTATGGGGGAAATGTAATTGTGTTTGAGATTTAGTTGCCTTAGTGGGCTTAGAAGTTCAGCTCATTTCTGGACAACCCTTGTGATCAAGCAAAGGTTCCAGTACAGAAGACAACTGAGCATAGAGACTTAAATGATTTGCTAGAAAATGGTTAATTCATGCTCACTGAAGTCCAGGGATTTAGCTGAATCAGACAGCCAGAGATCCTAGGCCTCGACATGTACGATAGCCAGGTGAGGTCAGTGAGCGTTCAGATGAAACCTCTGAAACTGCAGCTCATCACACAGGAGCTGGGCTTCTTCAAACCATTGCTGGCTAATTACCTTCCCGTCATGATGTCTCTTCAGTTCAAGAAAGGGGGCTAAGGTGAGTGACAACTAAAAGTATGTCAGCTTTCACCACTGTTCAGAGCTGTTTATAATTATCTTGAGATGTGAGAGGAAAGACTAAGGATGCACAAATAGAAATCAGGGCGGAAGAGAGAGGGAACAGTAGAGAGAATAAGGCTCAGAATGAGGCAAGGGAAGAGTCGCGGAGGGAGGCAGGAAGCAGCAGTGTCAGAGAAGAGCCCTGAACCAGGAGAAATGAGAATGCCTGGGAGGGGAGTCACTGAGACGGAGCTAGGAGAGGTCTCTTGCAGGAGAGACAGAGTGGGAGTGCATGTGACTGGGCTGGCACCAGAGGCTGGGAACAGTGTCCTTCCTATTCACAGGGAGGGCAGGGGCAAGATCTAGCTTGAGCACATTGGCAAACCTGTAGTTTATGGAAAACTGTCTGAAATAGTCTTCACCTGAGCACTTAAAAGGAGTCCAGTGTAGCTGAGGAACAGAATGTGTGGTTTTAATTTGAATTAAATCTAAATATCTATGTTTGGCTTCTGGCAACTCAAATGAGCGAAGATCTTGAGAAACGAGAGTAGGGGAGTCACACAGCTGGGAAAGAGGTCTGGAGCAATTCTGGCCAGTAGAAATACAACCCAGTCTACGTGGGTAGTATAAAATGTTCTACAGTGTACTAGCAGTGTTCAAAAAAGGAGTAGTGGAAGTAAAGTTTAATGATATAGCTTATTCAGCTGAAGATACCCAAAACATCATTTCAATATGTAATAAATAGAAAATGTTATTAATGATATATGTTACATTTTCTTTTTTTATACTGAGGTTTTTCTTTTTTTTATACTGAGGTCTGGTGTGCATTTGACACAGCACATCTCAGTTTCGACTGGCCATATGTCAGGTGTTCAACACCACCTGTGCCTGATAGTCATCAAATTAGACTGTACAGGTTTAAAGAGATTGATCTAGAACCAATGCAAGCTCTAGAGAGAGCAGATCTAAAGTCCCAGGGAGCTTTGAAAAGAGAATGGTTTAGAGCTAGAGAGCTCTAGAACAAGACTGTACAGCAGAACTTTCTGTGCTGATGGAAACATTCTGTGCCTACATTGTATCACAGTCACTAGCCACAGTGGCTAGTACCACTAATGAACTGAATTTATCATTGAAATGTAAATAACCATGTATGGCTAGTGGCTGTCACACTAGACAGCACACTTCTAGAGACAGCCTTGAGTAAGAGAACCTAAGAGACATGGGGTCACAATACGGGAAACTGGACAGGAGGCTCATTTGAGCAACAAAGGAGCCAGAGTGACAGGATTCAGGATGGTAGTTTAATAAAGAAAGCGGGAGTGAAATGTCCATGGAAGCAAGGAGGACAGGACAGGATGTTGTAGGGGTGAGAACAGGTTAGTGAGGTTCTGATCATCAGGACAGAGAGACACAGCATGCAAGAGAAAGATGGATGCAATATGAGAGGAGACAAGGAGACCTAAAGCTGTGTTGGGCACAGAGTCAAAGGGAGGAGTGATGAGCCACCATAAAGGGTGAAGGGCAGAGACTGGGGAGGACAGGACCAGAGAAGGGAGAGTGACATGCAGGCAGGGGAGGTGGCATGAGTGGTTGGACACGAGAATTAGATGTTTCTCCTTCGTGTAGGTGGCTCAGTATCATTTAAAGAAGATGACCTTTCCTAAAGCCTCTTCACTGGGTGAAGCCATCTAAGATGTTTTTATTTTTCTAAGAGAAAGCAACTCTTTTGCATGCACTCTCTATTGTCCTGGATTTAGTAATCTTGTGGAGGGTCCGACTGGAGTGGATCCAGTCTCCTGCCCTCAAGAACCACCTCTGGCAAGGTCAAGATCAGGGCCCTTCATTCCACTTCTTTGCCCAACAGAGTGCAAGAGGAGGGATTGTGCCCTCAGCTTGCAGTGAATCATCTCTGCCTAAGTCTGGGCCATTCATTCTCCATCCCCTTCTAGAACATGAAGTCCCTGTATGTGGGAGTCCCTGCTTGGTACACTTTTTTTTTTTCCACTAGCATGGATGTGGCTCTTCAAAAAAGAGACAATCCATTCAGCCCTGTTTCCTACCTTTGCTTTTCTAGCATGTGATCCGAGGGAATCGCCCAATCAAAACTGAGATGGCCCATCAGCTCTATGTCCTTCAGGTCCTGACTTTTAACCTTTTGGAAGAAAGGATGATGACCAAGATGGACCCCAATGATCAGGCAGGTGCTAAGTGGAACAGTGCCATCCTGACAAAAGTCATGCGCTGTTTTGTCATGGCTGTGGTTCATTCCCCCTCAGTCTGTATGCCGGGCAGGCAGTGTGTGGGTAGTCTTCATTTGCAGAAGTGGTTTGCATCTGCTCTGGGAAATCTAGCATGGTCTGTGATACTGGGGCCTGTATGAGCCAGCCCATTTCTGTCCCACTATGGTAGAGGTAATGCCTCCCAACAGACTCATCAGGACCAGAGTTTGTCTTGGGAGAGCCTGAGCTTGCCCCTTGTTCTTGTCCTTGCTTCCCCTGGCCAGCTCACTTACCTGCTGACTGTGTGTGTCTTCACTCAGGCACAGAG
This sequence comes from Dasyprocta punctata, assembly GCA_004363535.1. Classification (NCBI taxonomy): domain Eukaryota; kingdom Metazoa; phylum Chordata; class Mammalia; order Rodentia; family Dasyproctidae; genus Dasyprocta; species Dasyprocta punctata. Next base: position 2,040 of record RJWM01038037.1, on the reverse strand, counting down.
AGATATTATATTTGAACTCAGGAGGATTGCATTCGATGCAGAGTCTGACTCTAGTAATGTCCCTGGGAGTGGGACTGAAAAACGCAAAGCCATGTACACCAAGGACTACAAAATGCTGGGATTTACTGTGAGTACCCCAAAGCGTAGAGGGTGATAGGCTGTCCTCCCTGATGACCACCTCAGCGGCCTGACAGCTTCTCCTTCATTGTGGAGGCCCTGCAATAAATAGATGACGGTAAGAAGGAGGAGGATCATGGCCCTTAGTTTGCCTCAGCAGTGGCCATTTGCAAGTTATGTGCAGCATTTGGTCTGTAAAGAAAATTCCTAAGTAGGAGACCCTAGAAGGCCAGGTAGAGATGGACCTGTTCCTCAAAGCAGCTACATTCTTTGCAAAGTTAAGGTGACTATTTTATGGTAGAATATGACTTGAGGGTGGGGTTACCTTGATTAATAAGTACTTACTGTACACCTACTCCATGCCTAGATGCTGGGAATACAAGACGAGGCAACTTCAGTCCAACTCTGGAGGCTCAATTTAGTAGTAGAAATTGGCATGGGAAAAAGCTGGGCCAGAAGGGAGTGAGTACAAAGCATTGGCAGCAGAGAGAGGGAAGGCAGTGAGCTTGCCCACGGGTCATTCACACACGAGACCACCAGCTAGTCTCAGATTGGGTGTATGTTTCTCCAGAACCATATCAACCCGGCCTTGGACTTCACCCAGACTCCTCCTGGAATGCTAGCCTTGGACAACATGCTGTACTTGGCTAAAGTCCACCAGGACACCTACATTCGGGTAAAGATGGGTTGGCCTCTCATTCCCTAAGCTCATCTCTTGCCTTCCTCCCTTAATATCTTCCTTTCTTTTCTCCCACAGATTGTCTTGGAGAACAGCAGCCGAGAAGACAAACATGAATGCCCCTTTGGCCGAAGTGCCATCGAGCTCACCAAAATGCTCTGTGAAATCTTGCAGGTTGGGGAACTGCGTAAGTGTCTGCATCTCCTTGTGCTCCTTCAGCTAGTGTTGTCACCAAAAGCCTGGTGAGACTGGAGATACGAACAATTTGATGTCAGTGGGATTGGACCACCTTTTGGGGGTTTCTAATTACTGCATGAGCTGATGATAATCCTTCTTATTCTTGCTTCTGAGAGCCATGGCCATTGCTTTGAGCTGGTAATTTGAGCTCTTGCAGAAGCTAACCCATGTTGCATGTCAGGGCTGGCTAAGTCTAATAGGGTAGAGGCAAACCAAGAAAAAACACCCTGAAGAATCAGCTGAGGAAGTGAAGAAAGGCCCGGCCCACTCTCCTTGGTAACCACTGGCCTGCTCTGCTCTTGTTCCATGGGTCTTTGGTGCAGGAAATCCAGGGTTTGGATGTGAGCTTCTGGACTCCTGTAGGCAAAAACCATCATCATTTCACTATTCTCTTCCACAGCAAATGAAGGCCGCAATGACTACCACCCAATGTTCTTCACCCATGATCGAGCATTTGAAGAGCTCTTTGGAATCTGTATCCAGCTGCTGAACAAGACCTGGAAGGAGATGAGGGCAACAGCAGAGGACTTCAACAAGGTCAGTGTCTTAGAGCTGCTCTGAAGCCCATAGGAGGAGACTATCACACGGCAGTCTCAGACAGCTGCCCAGAGCCTGGAGCATCCCTCAGCTGGAAAACCAGCTTGGCCTGCCCTGCTGAGTCACAAGACTGAGGCATTGGAGAGCCTCAGTCCCATCTGGTTGTGGCTCCCTCTGTAACCTTGAGGTGATGTCTACCCTTTGGTGCCCAAATTTCTCATTTGCTCAATGAAGGCAGTATCTGAGCCCCCATCTTCCTTAGGAGTCAGGAAAATAGCATAGCAGAATAGCTGTGGTTTACTGTGCACCTACTACGTGCAGTCACTCTGAACTGCAAAGGTTAGGAGAGACAGGAGGAAACTGCTGTGCTGTGCACATTGTGGGTATTTCATTTTCGTCCATTGGTGCTTTCTGGATACCTTCTCCATGTAGAGCACTGTGCTAGGTCTTCACAAGGTGATAATCTAGCA
>RJWM01038036.1:0-17019 GCA_004363535.1 Dasyprocta punctata | reverse complement strand
GTCTGGGTGTAGGCCTGTTTTGGTCAAGTTTAGCTGGAGTTCTATATGCTTCAGTTATCTGAAAGTCTCTTCCTGTTCCCATGCTTGGGAAGTTTTCTGAAATTATTTCTGTAAATAGTCTTTTAATTTGGTTTGTATTGACCCCTGCTTTTTCACTCACACCTTTTATTCATAAGTTATGTTTCCTTGGGTTGTCTTGTAGCCATAGCACTGCCACTTCCAGATTTCTAATTATCTTGAGAAAGTCTCTCCTTTCTTTTTCCCAAGTTTTCATTCTTTCTTCCCGATACGAAAGTCTATCCTTAGTTTCCTTCAAGTGCTTCTGCCAACTTTTATTGGAGTCTCTGATGTCCTGGTAATCTCTCTGAATCTGATTAATGCATTCTAATTCTTTATTAGTTTCATTCTCAATTTCCTTTGATTTTTCATCCTCCACCTTTCCTGCTATGTTTCCTTTAGAGGCGTTTAGCGATTCCCCGATTATGAGTTTCATTTCTCAGTTGGGTTAACAGTGCTGCTTTAATTTCTTTCATAGCTTCGTGGAGTTGTCTCCCCACTTCTGTTGTCAACTCCTCTGAGAGTTTAATTTTTGGACTCCCGACCATTTCAGCATTAGTGTCCCCAGAATTGGTTCTGCTTGTATCAGAGTCTGGAGAGCGCCCTCTGCCTTTCCGTCTTGGCATTTTCCTGGGCTCGCCAGTGAGACCGTGTTGGTCCACTGCCCCTCCCAAGCCTGTTTCTGCTCCGTGAATGTCTACCACGGTGCACGAGAGGATGGGGCCGCTGTCTGGTTAACCTTATAGGGCCGTCCGCCAAACCTCCTCTATCACCCCCAGGGCACCCGCGCCTTTCCGCCACGGCCTTCCAGGAACCATGCCTAATTAGGTGCAGTTCCGGTCTCAAGATGACTGTCCCTCGCTCTCCCTCGGGGGTGGGGGCCTGGGGGCCACCAGGTTCACTCACTCACCCGCTCGCGACCACCTCACTCCACGGTCGACCGTCGTCTCTGCCGTGGTGCCACACTGCAGCAAATCTACCGGCAACTCCCCCGCGTATCAAGAGCACCAGGATCCTGCCTTCTCGGCTCGGCTCGGGTCGCAGCGCTGATTGGATTCCACTCCAGACAGAGGTGCTGCTGGTCTCCGCCTTTATTTCATTCTTTTACTCTTTCCGTGGGCTACAGTTCTCGTTTTAGATTCTTCTTGGGTCCAGAGGACCCATCTCCCTCTTTTTTCCTTCTCTCTGTTTTTATATTAGTTTGTATTCCAGCATTTTGATGGTATATTCAGGGAGCCTCCCTGTCATGGTGTCATCTGGGTGGCCATCTTGGAGGAAGTCCCTTGTGCTGCCCATTTTAAAAGTGACTCAATAAACATATTGCAATGAAGTACAAGTGACCAGAGTTTTGTACATAACCAGTGTGCACTAAGTATTTGTTGAATGGCTATTAATCATTGCCTTTTTCAAGAGTATCTCACTGACTTTCTGATACCAAAAGCTGTAGGGCGCTGTAGCAGACAGGTTTAAAACTTTTACATTGCTTTCAAATAATAATAATTTCAAATAATAATCGGGTATAGTAGCAAAACTAATCTTTCTTGTCTATGCTCAAGTTAGTTGTGAATTTTTTAAGAGACAGGAAACGAGAGAAAATTGGAAAGAGGACCTGGATGGTATTGAGGAAAATTAAAACAAAGATTAATATAATTTTGGATAGGATAATGGGTAGTGGAAGCCATTTCTAGGTTAAAGGGTAAGAGAGTGAGGAAAGTCATTTCTGCAGGTAGAATTTCAACACCACAGCATTCCACAAAAGCTGAGAGCCAGCTAGTAGTCAACATCTGCCAGTCGTTTCCAAATGAAGGAGAATCATTCTTCCAATGAGAAAATAGTGATGAAGGATCATCTTGAACTGGGAATAAAACTGCATTTTCACAGTGCCAACATCAGGCTTACTTTTTAAATATTCCCTCAACATTTGGATGTGCAGTGAGAGAGAGAGAAACAGGAATGCAGTTCCTCAGAATTAAAAGCATATTGGAAAAATAGTACCATTAAGCCTTTCCCTAATTTAAAATACAGAAGTTTTATTAGGTTGAACCATATAAAGCTGCCATTTTTGTAATTCAAAAATGGTCAAAGTGAGGCAATTTCATTTGGTTTACCCTAAAAGAATACGATGCACTAATCAATGTGTGACTGCAAATCACAGTAATGCTGGATAGCTGAAAGTCGTATTTGGTTCATAAACTGATTTTCCCATGGTCACACAGCTGGTGAATGGAAAGTATTCTGATTTGTAAGGTCTCCTTTCACGAGGCCTTATGTGCCTTCCCTCAAGCATGTAACATCCAGCAAACATGTATAAAAACATTTACCACGTGCCACGTCTGGCGCTGAAGACCACTTTTTAATGTAGAAGAGTCACCTGCTATTTCTTGCCCAACTGTTGGCCGCAAAGCAACCAACTGGGAAGTTCTGAGTATTTCTGGGCTGAGTCAAATAGAAATTTTAAGAGCAGGGGAGGGGCTGGTGGTAAGAAATGACCCAGAGGAGTTGCAGTCCGCCTCAAGAGATTCCTCTGTTATTTTTTGTTTTTGTTTTATTGATGAAAACAAATTTCTTGATAGGCCATTTTAGATACCATAATAAAGCAAGCAAAGGAGCCAGTCTGGGCAGGAGCCGCTGTAAAGAAGTCCCTGCAGACCTGCCTTGAGTCACAGCTGCTCTGCCTAAATGAGGCCTGTCAGGAGTAAGCAAAGCCAGAGTGGATGCAATCCTTTCCAGGCAAATGGCCTAGGCTACCACCAGATCATCTTGCATTCATCAGAAATGCAAATTCTCAGATCCTACCCCAGACAGACAGAATCAGAAAGTCTAGGAGGAGAGCCCCCAAATCTGAGTTTCAGCAAGTCCTGCCCGTGACTTGATGCAAAATGAAGCTTGTGGAACACCATTTCAGGAAAAATGAATCACCATGCTAGCGATTGAGAAGTTTGAGAGCAGGCAAGCACCAGAAGGATAGCAAAGGAATTGGGGTATCCAGAAATATAAAGCAGAACTTTGCATCTACTCATAAAATCATGAAATTGGCTCTCACTAGGCATTGAGTTAAATGAAAAATAAGATTACAAATAATGGCAATAATTAATGCTTACTGAAGAATTAGGAATTATGATGTCCCAGGTTATGGATTAAGTACTTTGTATAGATTTCAACTACTCCACAAAATACTTAAAAGATAAAAACAGGTTAAAAAAAACCCCTAATAAATGGAATAAGGTATAGGTCAAAAAACATCTTATTTTCATGCATTTAGCAAGTGATGCAGCCTAATGCCAGTGAGGCAGTCTGGTTCTACTCAGCTATCTGCTGCATTTCATGGGAGCTCCTAGTGCATCCCATCCCTCATTCCCATTATGAAAGCATGCCCATTCTCCATACCATTTTTCAATCAAAGTACTGTATCTCCCACAACAAGGTGAGAGTAAAGAAGAATATCTACTGTGCTTGCTGAGTTCTCTCCCAAAGCAAATACTTTTTAGTTTAAGGAAAGGACTTATCAGAGAACAAAGGACCTAGCTCCACCTAGTGGATAAATTAGTTACCACTTATTTCATAGGCCTTTCACTGGTAGGAAGAGCACAACGAAAGTGCAATCTATTGCTGACAAACTACTACAAAACTAGCAAACCTAGCTACAAGCAGAGCTATGCTGAGAAATGAGGCTCTATTCCTGGTCACCATCCTATACTGTGAGCAATGGCACATTTCAGAGGAATACAAGAAAGGACCTATCCAACTAAAAACCCCAGTCCTCCCAGTATCTCTATGCACTGCTTTCTCATTTTATAAATGAAGACAATACTGTTTGACTTCTTTGTATCTTGCTGGTAGGAATAGAAAAAAGTATTGTACATTCAAGTAGGAAATGCTAGTTTTTCTTAACTGCCACAAACTCCAGTTAGGTTTCCTTAAATAAGGTACACCTCTCATCCCTGCATACCATTCTGAGAAAAGGAATACAAGAGGACAGATGAAAAAATGGTTCACAGGAAAGTAAAACAATTAGCTTTAGTTTGAGTAGTGACAGCTAAATCAGTGACAGATTTTTTCTTAACCAGACAACCTGCCTCCAGACACAGACCCATGAAGAAATGGAGCCACTGCCTCTGTCCACGCCCATGTCTTTCAGAATTGTTCAAGAGAACTTCTTGTGGTTCTGTGATCTTCGCCAACCAAACAAAACTGCAATCTGTGCAAGTCACTCACAGCACCAACACTTTTCAGCTTATAGAAAATATTAGCTCTAATAATGGGGTTCTATGCTGTCTCAAACCCAAGAGATACTGGGTTAAATGAAACAGTTTCTGTTTATCAAAACCCAGAACTTCATATGCTATTTAGAAAGTGAATCTTCAAAAGAAAGATCTGATCCTCTTTGAATGGTATTGGCCAAGGTATTTATGAGTCCTTTGGTATTGGCTAATGGTGCTTTTCTTCTCTTTTTATGGTAGAGTCTCCTTTATGACTGATTTTGCAACATGCAATGGTTGACCCTGACCTGGAGTAGACTGTCAGCTTATCACAAACTCTGCCCACCTGCTACATACCTTAAAATGTTGTACCCAAACAGGCTATCTGTGTCAGTACTAGAATTTTACTAACCAGCAGTTCAAATAGCCAAGTCTTCCAAAATAAAGTATTTTTGAAGAAAATGAAATGTTCATTGTAATTTTTAGTATCTTCACAGCCAGTTTATTCTCAGTGGCTAATTCGTTCATCTCACAGAAATGAGAAGTCTTCCCAGTTGTCCCAGACAAGAGAGAAAATCTCTTACTCCAGCTCTGTAGCACATATCTTGAAGCTGAGTGGCCTGCTTCTACCTCTGTACTCATTCTGGTGGCTCCCTCCTGGTGGAAATATCGATTTTTCTCTTCAGTAGTTAAGAATGCATTGTGTGTCTGTGAACATAGGCTCTGGAAATTCAAGGAGGCATAAAATACAGTTCCTGCTCCCAAGGAGCTTAGATTCTTATCTCTGGGATTGTTGTTATCTGCTCAGCTACTTGGTTTTATTCTTTGATTGGAAAGGTCCAGGATCATTAGTGATCACCTGCCCTCTGGAGCAGCTCTCAACAGACCCTGCATTGGCTCTGCCATGGATTTTCCAGGGGCTTCTACCTCACCCACAGCTGCTATCTCTGGCCCAGCTTTCTCACTGAGCAGTGCTGAAGCTGCTAGACTGTTTGACTGCTTCTACTTTTCAACTTTTACAAGAATAAGAGAGACAGGGGAAAGAGGGAATAATACCCTGATATTCTGGAAAGCTTAGAAACAAAGGAATTGTCACTTATTCCTCTATGCTCCACACATGAACTCTAAATAATGTCAGACAGCAGCTACAGTACCAGCCTAATGACAGCCTGAGGCAGTGCCCTTCACAGATGTCCTGCAAGGAGCCCAGACAGCCACCACCTGACTTGGAGGTCATACTCTGAAGATCCCCACTCAGTAACAGAGCTCCTGCTTATCTCCACAACTCTTCCTGTCTGCCCCCATACAGGATTTTCTTTTATCACTCTAATTTGATACAACTATGCCTCTTTAGAAATCACAACCAGAAGAGAGAGAAGGAAATTCCTTCTTCTTTGTCTACCTTCTGAGATGCTTGGTCTCATTTTCCCTGAGCTCAGAGGCCAGATATTTAATGCAATTATGAACTTGACTGAGAAAAGAGCTACCATTTCTACCACACTTCTAGGAGAAATAACAATGCCTACAGCACAGATTCAGGCACTCAGGGAAAGCGAGTTTGCTGACTGAAAGAAGGAATAAGTTTAAGCTTATCCCACCTTCTGATACATAAATTTTGAAAATGAAAGTTTAGGAATTGGAGATTCTTTTATTTATGCATTGACTGAATGATACTCTAAACCCACTGAAAATACAATATAACACTACCTCATCTTCAATAAGACTCCAAGAAATAAATTGACTATATGACAATTCAAGAAGGTTCAGGGTCTCAGACATCCTCAATCTATAGATTTCATGAGCTTGAATCTCTCTACACTTGATGCATGTCTTTCCAGCTGCCTGCGGTCGTTCAAACATGAGGGTGGAAACAAAGACTTGTCATAAATTTGCTAATCAAAATTTGTCTAAGTCCAAGTTAAGCACCTGACTCATTTGTCTTTTCTAATAAATGATTCTTCCTAATATTACTACAAAATAATGCTTGCTTTGATTTGTTTCTATTTATCCATCTTTGATTGTAAATGATTTTGCTTACATTTAATCTACCAGTTCATGAGATAATTTATTACCTGAGATCTGCAGAGTGGCTCCATTTACTATTATTATATCCATGTCATTCTTCCAAAATTTCACTCTGGAATATTATGACAAAATAGCAAGAACATAATTTTAACACACATAAAAATTATTACCATACAGCTGTGCAAGTATTTCTTTCCTGTACTGAAGTCCACAATCAATTCTATTTGGGTGTACTACACAGAGAAAGTAATAATTTAACACCCCTTGGTTTTTCTCCTTCTTCCTGAAATCTATTGAGGAGGTAGTTAAAGGCTCAAAAACCTAAGCTTTATGCCAAATATCTGCAACAGTCCGTCTGCAAAAACTTGAACGAAATAATTAAGAAGCTGCTTAAGCAACCATTTGCTACAAACCAGATTGAGGGATTTGAAATATGTACAAATATTTTTTAAATAATGCCCCAAAGGAGAAATTCATACTAATAAGTGAGGCTTGCTGTAGTTCCTGCTGCTGCCTCTGCATCCTGGGAGTACACATGAGTAAATAGAAACAGGTTCCAACATCTTTCATCTTCCCTAAGGTATCTGAAAGAAATACTCTGATTTTAACTGCTACAAATCTGGGGCAGAGCCTTTTCTAATAAGATTCCATAATCTTCACAGCACAATACTCTCTATGTTAAAGCAATCCCACGACTCATAATTCCCCAGCCATTAGTGTGCCAGGGCGAACTTCTGAGTCTCAGATAACATTAAGGCTGTGGTTTATGCCCTGATTGATAACATAGTCAATGGAGGCAACCTGTCCCAGAGAAAGGATCCAAAAAGCTTTGCATAGTGTTTACGATAAAGATAACCTCCCGGCTGACATCTATAGAGGAAAGCCTTTGATGGATGAAAGAGACCGTAAGATCCTGCGCACCCAGATAGCTCTGGCGAATTTCTCGTATATCACTTTTTAGACAATTATAGCACTTAAGTCATTCTATTTGGTCACAAATGCTTAACTGATTTTATAGCAATACATTTTGCAGAGAATATTTGATAAATATAATGAAATCATTTTTATGCTAGACCTCAGAGGACAGGCCAGGGAAATGCTGTTAAAAGACAGTATTTTTTTGTTATACATCAGAGAGGGCTGCCCTGTATTGTTACAGGAGCCTGAGTCTAATTGAAATGTTTAAAAGCCTCCAAGACCAATAAATTCTCTAATTTATTGGTACTCAATGTGTGGCCTATGTCCCAGCAGCCTCAGTGCCACCAGCACTTGTTAGAAATACAGAATCTCAGGTCCCACCCTAGACCCAGCGAGGTACAATCTGCATGAAAGCTAACGGATATTCCCTCTCCAAGGATTTCCATGCACACTGAAAGTTATAAAGTGCTCCTCCATTCCATGTGAGGACAAGTCACATCAGTAAGCAACAGAAAAGGGTGAAATGTGGTCACAAGTGACCTAGTCATTCCACATCGCTAACATCCTACCCATTCCCTTCTGACACTGACTAGCAGATTTAGGCTGGAATTGAAATGGCTCATGTGTTTATTTGTAAATAAGTAAGTATACAGGAATACCATACCCTGGAAGAAAGAAAAAAGAGAAGGCACTTCCAGAAAATCTAATAAAAGAAGGTACATGATTTATTGTGAAAACCTTTAAATTGAGCTAGAGTAACTTGGCGAATGGAGTGTGCACAGAGAACTCTGTATACCCTGAAGTCTATCTATCAACTCCTCACCTGTACTTACAAATTTAATCTACCATGATTCCATCCATTCCTAATAGGCTTCACTAGGCTTTTAGGAAATATTCCAATTTAAATCAAAGTTTGTTATTATCTGTATAAGGCCAAAATAATATATCTAAAGTGAATAGAAGAAGTAAAATATTCTTTGAATATTGACCTCCTGATACACTTGTACACTTGTGAAGTTTGTGGTTATATAGAATGTGGGATAAGTTGCTGTTTGTAGCCACCTTAGAGATTAATGGTAGTTTTGAGATTCTCCTAACTGATTGAACATTAAGTTTTTGAGCTACAAAATGAACTTCCCTGGACATCTTTAAAAGACCAACAAGCAGTATAAATATCAGCTTGCTTATCTACCTCTGCTACAAACCAAGGTGGAATGACTTGTGCAGGTGATAGAGATCAAGTAGATGAGTCTCGCCCTGAAAAGACCCCCAAAAGAGAGTAGTCTTTGCTGCACAGAGAATATTTAACTTCTAAGTGGCAACTTTTTGGGATAGAATCTACTGAACTGCTCTATTGTTGGCTAAAGAGAATATGCAATTTGACTGTTTCCTTATAGTAGCAAGGAGCCAGAACTTATCAGCTTTCATGTTTTGCAGGAAACGAAAAATAAGAGAACTGGATAACTTTATTTTTGTAGTGTTGGGTCAATCAAGAATAGCTCTAGGATCCTCTCACTGTTTTGCATTCCATCAGGACAGCTGGAGGCTGAGCTGGATACAACACAATTCTTCTGTAAAAGGATACAAAGGTCTGACATAAACAATAGGGCTCAAATCTTTCCAAAGCGATTATATTAACATACAAAATATTCTTCAGCCAAACTAGGTCATAGGACCACAAACAGAGACCCAAAAGAAAGTTTACTATTGTTTTGGTCTATTCCTCTGGAATTCTTGTGCTTAATAAAATTGAATAATGACATTGATGATCTATCTATATGTTGCTTATACTGAACAAATCACTGTCACATACACTATTTTATCTCATACACAGAAAATACCTGTAAGAAATGTGTTCAAATACCTGTATTATGCATAAGAAACTCAGATTCCAGAGTACTGCCCAAATTCTCATGGGTAGGTCAATGCTACACTTAACTAACCTAATACTTTATTTTACATGTCAAATTGACTGAATCATAAGATTCCTAGCTATCTGGTTAACATTTTTTCCTGGTGTGTCAGTAATGGTGTCTAGGAAAGCTTAGCTTTTGAGTTAGTGAACTGAATACCTTAGGCGGCCCTCCCCAACATGGATAAACACCATGCAATTCACTGAGAATTTGCACAGTACAGAAAGCATGGAGAAGGGAATTCAGAGGGAGGCGAATTCACTGTCTGCCTAACTGCTTAAGCTAAGCTATGACATTGATCTTTTGCCCTCTGCACTCCTGGTTTTCAGGCTTTCAGATTTGGACTGGACCCCACACTATTCACCCACTAGCTCTCAGGCTTTTGAACTACATCATCATACAAACAGCATGTTGAGATTTTCAGCCTCTGTAATTGCATGAGCTAATAGCTCATAATAAATTTCTTTCTATATGTGTTCTACGGGTTTTGCTCCTTTTGAAAATCCAAATACATTAAAAATGAGATATATCAAATGTCTGCTTAACCCCTCCAGAAAAATTCAAAAATTTATTTCCCCAACCAGAGAGTTGAATTGTAAATAAAGAAAAATTAAAGCCCCCATTTAGTGTCACCTCCCAAAATATTACCACTGTGAAGAGTTCTGTCTCCTAATTCCCTTCTCTCCATATTTTAGAATCTTATTCATCTCTAAGGATTCACATAAGAATTTCCTCTTACTTAAAGCTTTCCTTGATATTGCATCCAGAAGTGAACACCCTTTCCTTTGAACTTGGATAGTAGAAATACTTACTGGACATGAGTTATCATCATACAATACCTTGATGAAACAAACATTCAATTTGTATGACGGATGGAGAGTGGCTCCCATTTACAAAACTAGAAGCACTCGAGACTTGTGGGCTGATGAAAATGACTGAGAGTCCTGCATACCTTGGAGGCTACAGTTGAGGCTGGATTCCAAACCAGTCCTTTGCCCAGCCAGGTCTTGAAGGGATTCCTAACTGCAGGATGCTTTTAAAAAGGATGTTAACCCTGGTTTACCCTTTCAGATAGATTGTATCCATAGCTCTTAGAAGGTGGGACTTTATCAGTTACTTGTCCTTTCTTGAGGCATTTTATTAACTGAGTTTCATGGTCACTATTCATTCAAAATTTTTACTTCACTCACCATTTTTCCTTCCTGTTCTTGGCTGACCTTTCATATTCCTGAGCTTCACATATTAGAGTGGTCATGTCTCAGTCTTCAGAACTCTCCTCGATCTTCACTCACTACCTATTGGTTCATCCATATCTTTAAATAACTTTGATATGCTGACAGTATTCTCTAATTTCCAGCCAGAACATCTCTCTAGGGTTCTGGGTTCATTTCTTTTATTCTATTTTGAAAACTCTGAGTTATCTAATAAGTATCTCAAACTTAAAATATCTATAAGCCAAATTTCCCATGTTTCGTATCCTTATGTCATTTCAGAGAAGCTCCAGCCCCACCTCAGGTGTATAGGCCAAACTGTCTTGAAGTAATCCTTGACCATTCTCTTTATCTCACGTTTCATATCCAATCTTTCAGCAAATCTTACTGCTTTTTACTTCAGAACTTTGCTTCTCTAGGTTGTGATCCCTATCAATGTAGTGCTAACTATTCTAGGTTATTGCAAGGTTGTGTAACTATTTTCTGTTTCCTATTTGGCTTTTATGCACTTAATTCTGTCTTGGTTACTTTCTCTCCTTGGTGACACGAAACACCTGGCACGCAAAATTAGGGAAGGAAAGGTTTATTTAGCTTACAGTTTTTGGAGGTTTCAGTCCATAATCAACTGACTCCAAGGCAGGGTGGCATGGCACAGGGGCAACTCTTGAAGGCAGCAGCAAGCAAAAGCAGCCAGAGCAAAAGGGGAAAACAAGCCTCTTCTCCTCCCTTACAGTGTATGCGGGTCAGCCCTCCGACCACCAGGGCAGACATAGCACTCACAAAATCTCCTCTTGCACAGGATGAGGATATTTACAAGTAAGAATCCTAGCTCCCTGCTGAATCTCTCAGTTAAACTTCTAAACTTCTCAAGTTGACACAGTGTATCAGCCATAACAATTCTCTACACAAGAGAGGAGGCAATGCTGTTGAAAGTTACATTCAACTCGTGCTTCTGCTCAAAAAGTCAAAGTACTCTCAGTCACCCAACATACCTTGTAATCTGGTCCTACTCTCCTCTTTTCTGGTTTCTTTGACCTGTGCCTTCTCATCCATTTCTCTAATTGTATTGTCAATATTGTTGTTCTTCTGTAAAGTCAAGCGCACTCTCCTCAGTATCTGAAAGGGCCTGATTTTTTCTTCTGTATGAAAATATCATCTCCATTGTTTCCTTCCTCACTTACTAAACTGAATTTCATATGCCACATGATTGGAGAGGCCTTCTCTTATTATCTGTCCTGAAAATTATTCCTTAGTGACTCCAGCCCATCTTCTTTCCCTAAATTCTTTATCATTAGCTGAAATACATGGTAAACATACCTGTTCACTTATGGTTCCTGTCTCACCGCATAAAAATGTGGACCTTAGCTATACTCAGAGGTTAGAAATAGGGGGCACATAGTAATTATTAATAAATGTATATTGCTTAAATTAATGACAATTGTTCTATAACTTTCATCATCATCATTGTCTCATAGAGTCTCCCATCAGGGCTTTCTCTAGGAAAAGAACATGGTTGCTCAGGGCTGAGGGTTTGTATATTGTGAGTAGTTGGGAATGAACACAAACCTCTGCTTCCTTTTACATATCCATGGATATACAATGCCATGATTTCAACTGACAGCTCACAGTAAATTATATAAAAATGGAAGCACTAACTCTACCCACATAACAGCTCTTAATCAGCATGATACTGATTTTGTTGTTTTTAAAGGAAAATTGAGGATAGCACTGCACACTAAATAACACAGAAAAAAATGGCTTTCTATGTTATTTAATCTACAACAGTTACCATAGTAAGTGGTAAAACTAAGATGTTTGAACCTAAAATAAAATTCTCACAAATTAGGGTATCTACTTTGTATTGTGTTTAACCAAAAAAAAAAGTATATGCAAAATTAGTTAATATCTTCTTTGTTCTAGCTCCTCTTTACCTCCTGCCCTCCTACTCCTACATGAGAATTAAAGCATTATCAATCATAGCTTTAAAAAATATTACTAGGTCAAAATATTTTTCTAGTCGTATTATGTCATCTTCTACATTTGTTTCATTCTCCTAAAGTCCCATTTGCAAATTGTTCTTGATACCAAATAACCATAAACGATTAAGCACATAATAATTGTAAATTGAAAAATCTACATATGGGATTAGCTCAATTACTCATTTTGTGAATAATTTAAGTCTCCAAAGAAACTTACATCCCATTGCTGTGTTATTTATTCTGGAATTATAAATACAGCAAGACTGTATTTATACAGGCTCCACCAATTTGGCATTTGAAGAAATTCAGACAAGGTGAAAGCTGGAGGTTATCTTTGATTAGGATCCTCTTCTAATAAGTTGAATAGTTTAATCTTGCAGCCAAATATAAAGAAAAAATTTGAGAGTAAGTAGTATTGAAGAAACCTTGGAAATAATACGAACAACCTTTTTTAATTTAAACTAAAAGGGTACTTAAATATTCACTCAATTATTTGAGTATAATTTACTAACACATACAAACTAAGAATATGGTCCTTTTGGGTCTGTCTCAAAGATTCCCTCAAATCTTTTATCTTATTTTTTTAATCTGTAAATATCAGCACTAAATGTATAATTTATACTGACTTATAACTATTCTGTTATTAGTAGTAGTTTAAAAGCAATAAACTACATTACCATTTCTTTTAAAGCACCATAAACTTGATCACTTACAAAGTACAGAAATTTATTTCTCTCAGTTCTTGAGGCTAGGAAATCTAAGGTCAACCTGTGGTGGGTCACTGTCTGACGAAAGCTATGAACTTTCTGAGATGGCATCTTCTAGCTGCTCCTGGGAAGGGATGGTAGCAAGGCAGCTCTCTGGTTCCTCTTATAATAGCACTCATAGAATTCCCAAAGCTCCAGTTAACACCATACCCCTAGAGGTTAGGGTCTCAATATATGACTTTGGGGAGCACACAAAAATTCAGACCACACTAACAATTAAAATAAATTCTGTAATTCAATACTGTTATTTTAGAATTTCTCTTCCTCATTTAGTGGAAATCATTAATGTGTTAGTACAAAAGAATTCTATACATGTACACAAAGAACTTTAAACATTACTAAGACTTTTTTAAAAATTTTTGTTTAGGTATATTGCACCTAAATATAATATACTTTCTATATAACTTTCTTTTCAATTTATAGTAAGTATATTTTAGTGAATTTGATTTGTTGTCTTTGAGACAACAAACTGCTTGCTTTCAAAATAAAAAAAAATCACTTTCAAATTCATTAAATTCTAACCTCCATGAAAATTGTATGTTCTAAATTTCACTGAAAGACTTACTAATATAAATAATACCAATGCTTCAGTGTGACTTTAGCAAGGACAGACTCAAAACTGGTAATTAACTTGGAAGACTTTGCTTTAACCTTCCCATTTTAAAAAAATGCAAAATATTGCTCTTCACTGACTTTGAGTATTTAGCAATTCACTACTTACTGCCTTGTTATTTCTATTGTTAGAAATACCTCAAAAAGCAGCCAGACCCACATATCAAATAATTCAGGCATAAATCAAAACTATCTCAGCACACACAATGTTAGGATATGGAAAAAAAAAATGTATTCTGTACCTGATGGTCAACAAACTAGCAGTTTGCTTTTCCAGAAGGGAAGGGAATTTCAGTGACAGGAGTCCACTGAAACCTTCTGTGTCTGCTTCCCTGAGATTCAAAAATGGTCTTGTTCTTTCTCTCAGAGCCTCAAGGCTTGAAAGTCATCCAAGAGTCCAGGACCAATCTAAAGTAGATTGGCTTATACCCAAATTTAATGAAACTTCCTTAGAGGGAACTGATTCCCCTCATTATCCTCTATGTAGATAATATGTGGAATTAATTCTCCTTCACTAAGTTATCATTACATCAAGCAGACAAACACAGATATAATGTTATTAAAAGTAATGGAATGAGTTCAGTCACTGTTAACTTTAATGGTTTGTATCCTCTCCAGTGTCCCAGAGAAATGCTTCTATCTCACTGCTTAAGCAGATTAAAGGTCAGGGTTAAGGTCACTAATTTCATGCTCACTAGAGACAGATCTGTTCTCTCTCAGGCCTGACTCCCTTAGAGTGCTGAATAAAGCGGGGAGGAGCACACATAGTTATACTAAAAGATTTCTTTCTAACTGTGGTGGTGACAGATATGTATATCACAATAATAAATGTGTGGAAATGCAGTTTTATTTTTGCAATGAAATTTAAAAACTATGCATGAGATATTTAATTAACATTTGTTATGAATTTTTCCTTTCTGGGTCTTGGAACTAGTGTTTCTTCTTTAATATTCAACAATCATACTTACATACTTATTAATATTCAGTGTGAGTAAAGACTGAGCAGGTAACACCTCTACTTTCTAAGCATCAATCTTGTTGCTCATTTTGTCGAAATAAAACCTAATCCACCTTTGTTGCTGCATAAAGCATCTTGGTGGTATAAAAAAAGGAATTGGAGAACAGTAAATTCCATGTAAGAGATACATATATGTATATATTAATGAATACATACACTCACATACGTGTGTACGTGTCTGTGTGTGGGGTTTCATTTGGTTTCATTCATTCAATGAGCATGAATTGAACTCTTAGTCTGCTTTAGGCACTGTATTAATGTTAAGAATACAGAGACAAAAGATAAAGGCTTTGTGCTCTAAAATTAATAACTGAGGAGAGAAACAGATTTAAGTAAATATCAACAACAATTATAATTGCATGAAAGCTGTTCAGTGCACAAGAAGAAGTTCTTAGGAGTAAAACATTAAGAAGAAAAATAAGGCTTCCAGCCAAGATGCAGCAACATGAACCAAATTTCTTCACCTCTTTGAAACAACTAAAATACCAGACAAAATATGTAAAGCCATAGTTGTCAACACATTAGAAAGGCAAGTCAGTGGTCTCTGCAAAGCAAAGGGGTTGAGCCCTACCTAAAAATGACCCAGGATATTTACCCAAGAATGTGTCCAGGTTGGGACACACAGAGAAGGAACCAAATAGAACCAGGCGGACTCCCTGAAGTACAGAGACCAAGATGGAGGTCCAGGGAAGTCAAGATTGCTAGTGTTTACAGGCAGAATCCCTGAGAAAGAGAAACACAGGAAGAGAATTCTGGGGGAACTGCAGATGGTTCCTACACTGAGCACTTAAATACCGAAGAGTAAAATCATGTAAGGAAACTGCCCAAGGCCAGGAAAGGAACAACTCAAAAGGTCAGAGGTGACAATACTAAGGAATCATGCATGGCCAGAGATCATGCTCTTCCTCAGTAACCAAAATGGAAAACCTCATCATTCATTGATATCAGTTAAAACATGAAGAATAGTGTTGCCTCCAGAGTGGCGACAAACACTACTGTAGTTTCTCCTAACAAATATTTAAGGCAAGACTATAGGATTAACCTATTTTCAAGTAACTTAACTAAATTCAAGTATGAAACTCAAAAAATATTTTTAAAAATAAAAATATCCAGCATTCATTAGGGAAAAATTCAAAATGCCTGGCATCCATAAAAAAATTATCAAGTATGTGAAGAAGGAAACTACAGCCCACAATAAGAAAAAAACACTAACTAAGATATGACACAGATGGTATTAAAACAACTGTTGCAATTCTATTTGACATATTCAAAATGTAGAGAAAAGACTGAATATCTTAGGTAAAAAAAAAAAAACATAAAAAAGATACAATTCAAGTCCCTAGAAATAGAAATTATAATGTCTGTTTTGTAAAATACTATTGGGAATAGTGGCAGATGACATTTCTGAAAATAAGATTAGTAAACTTGAAAACATAGTAATAAAAATGATCCAGAATGAAAGACAGTGAACAAATGCTGACATAAAAAGAACAAAACATCAATGAAATGTAAGACAATTTCAAGTAACCATTATATGAGTAACTGCAATCTCTAAAAGAGAAG
Organism: Dasyprocta punctata; assembly: GCA_004363535.1. Lineage (NCBI taxonomy): Eukaryota > Metazoa > Chordata > Mammalia > Rodentia > Dasyproctidae > Dasyprocta > Dasyprocta punctata. Next base: position 757 of record RJWM01038036.1, on the reverse strand, counting down.
GGACAGAAAAAATTTTTCAAAAACCTAATGGCTGACAAATTGTGAAATTTGATAAAAACTTTAAGCTCTATTTCCAAGAAATTAAGAAATTTTATATATTAGTCAAGCATGTATATGGAAATATATATTGGGAGAGATAACACATACATATAAATCCACACATGTATGTTAAGTGCACACACACATACATATATGTAAAGGAAGCTATACCGTGGCACATAATAAGTCAAATGCTTATGGCCAATTATAAAAAGAAAATCTTAGAAGCAACAGAAGGAAAAATACAAATTATATACAGAAACACAAATGTATGGATGATAACAATTTCTTGTGAAAACAAGCCAGAAGACAGTTGAGCATATATATAAAATACTAAAAGAAAAAAATTAACCTACAATTTCCTAGTCTACAAAAATATCTTTTGAAAATAAAAGTGTATTAAGGATTTTCTCAAATATTGAAATGTTAAAATAACTCTTTACCAGCAAAAAGAAACTTTAATAAATTTTAAAGGATGTCCTTCAAGCAAAAAGAGAATATGCTAGATCTACACAACAGAATAAAGAGAAATGGAAATAATTAATGCATAGGTAAGCATTAAGGTTTTATTTTTATTACTTAAATCCCTTAAAAGATAATTGATAACTTAAAATGAAAACAGTAACATTACATTGTGGGGTTTAAAATTATATTAACTACAATTTATGACAATAGCAGCACAAAATGTGCATTATAAACACTAAAGGAATTACTTAAA